>PVJS01003826.1:0-73014 GCA_004027185.1 Glis glis | reverse complement strand
ACCTCTGAGCTATACCCCAACCAGTTTTAATCCCAGTACTTGGGAGGCTGAGACAGGAGGATCACAGGTTCGAGGACATCCTCAGCAAGTAGTCAGACTGTCATCAACCTAGCGAGACCCTGTTTGAAAATAAAAATAAAAATAAAAATAAAAATAAAAATAAAAATAAAAATAAAAATACAGCTGAGGGGCATATCTTGGAGGTAGAATGTCCCTGAGTTCAATCCCCAGGACCAAAAAAAAAAAAAAACAGATTCTTGTTAAATTAGCTTGTGCTGGCCTTGAACCTTAAGCCATCCCCCTGCTTAAGACCCTCAAGCACTGGGACCACAGTTGTGTGCCACCACACCTGAACATATGTGTATTTTTTTTACAGAGCCTTAGTACATCCTAATAATGACCTATTAAAAAAATCACATTAATACCCAAATAAAGACAGCCCAAGAAAAGAAAACTACAGGCCTATATCACTGATGAAATTAGACACAAAACTTCTAAACAAAATATTAGCAACAGACATTAAAAACCACATCAAGAAAATTATACACCATTACTAAATCGGATTCATCCCAGGGATGCAAGGCTGGTTCAACATATGTAAAACAATTCATGTAATTCACCATATAAACAGAACTAAAGACAAAATCACACGATCATTTCAATAGATGCTGTAAAAGCATTTGACAAAATCCAGTACCCATTTATGATAAAAACACTTCATAGAATCAAAATAGAAAGGACATACCTCAACATTATAAAGGCAGTATACAATAGGCCCACAGCCAACATCATATTGAATGGGGAAAAACTTCGAGAGTTCACCTTAAAAATAGGAATAAGACAAGGATGTCCACTATCACCACTCCTTTTCAATATAGTACTTGAGACTCTAGCCAGAGCAATAAGGCAAGAGAAGAAAATCAAAGGAGTGCAAATAGGAAAAGAACTGAAACTATCTCTATTTGCAGATGACGTGATATTATACTTAAAAAACCCAATAGACTCAACCAAAACCCATCAACAAAGTCAGCAAAGTGTCTGGATACAAAATCCTTCTTAAAAAATCAGAAGCTTTTATGTATTCTAACCATAAATCCACTGAAAAAGAAATCCAGAAGACATTTCCACTCACAATATCCCCCAAAACAATAAAATACTTGGGAATAAACCTAACCGAGGAGGTAAAAGACCTCTACAAGGAAAATTATAAAACATTGAAAAAAGAAATTGAAGATCTTAGAAGATGGAACGATCTTCCATGCTCTTGGGTAGGCAGAATAAATATCATCAAAATGGTCATTCTTCCAAAAGTGCTCTACAGATTCAATGCAATACCCATTAAATTACCAAAGTCAATCTTCACTGACATAGAAAAATCTGTCCTTAAATTCATTTGAAACAACAAAAAATCCAGAATAGCCAAAGTAGTTCTCAGCAACAGGAACCATGCAGGAGGCATCACAATACCTCACTTCAAACTATCCTACAAAGCCATAGTAATAAAAACAGCATGGTATTGGCACAAAAGCAGACACATAGACCAATGGAGCAGAATATAAGACTCTGAAACAAATCCACACACCTATAGCCAATTGATTTTTGACAAAGGGGCTAAAACCATCCACTGGAAAAAGACAGCCTCTTCAACAAATGGTGCTGGCAAAACTGGCTAACCAATGTAGAAAAATGGAAATAAACCCCACTTTCTCACCTTGTACAAGAGTCAATTCAAGATGGATCAAAGACCTAGAAATCAGACCAGAGACCTTGCAGCTACTTGAAGAGGGCATAGGTCCAACACTTCAACACGTAGGCACAGGTAAAGACTTCCTCAACAAGACCCCAAAGGCACAGGAATTTAAAATGAGGATCAATACGTGGGATTGCATTAAACTGAAGAGTAGCAAAGGAAACAATCAAGAACCTCAAAAGAGAGCTGACAGATGGGAGAAGATTTTTTCCAGCTACTCCTCTGATGGAGGACTAATATCTAGAATATACAGAGAACTCAAAAAACTTACCACTAAAAAAAAAAAATAACCCAATCAAAAATGGGCAAGTGAACAGACACTTCACAGAAGAAGAAATACAAATGGTCAATAAATGTGTGAAAAAATGTTCAACATCATTAGCAATCAGTGAGATGCAAATCAAAACTACCCTGAGATTTCACCTAACTCCAATTCAAATGGCAATCATTAAAAATACAAACAACAACAAATGCTGGCGAGGATGTGGAGAAGTAGAAACTCTAATACACTGTTGGTGGTATTGCAAATTAGCGCAACCACTTTGGAAAACAGTGTGGAGGATCCTCAGAAGAATGGGAATGAACCTACCATATGACCCAGCAATACTACTTCTAGGCATCTACCCAAAAGAACTGAAACCAAACTACCAGACTAATGCATGCGTATCTATGTTTATAGCTGCACAATTCACAATTGCCAAACTTTGGAACCAGCCAAGGTGCCCATCAACAGATGAATGGATTATAAGACTATGGGATATGTATACAATGGAATTTTACACAGCCATAAAGAACAAAATTATATCATTTGCAGGGAAATGGATGGAATTAGAGAACATTATGCTAAGTGAGATTAGTCAGTCACAAAGAGTGAAAAGTCGGATGTTCTCCCTAATATGTGGAAGCTAGGGAGAATTGGACCTAGAAGGGACTCCAGACAAAGAAGGAGAAAACTTTAGATGAGCAAGAAGGGGACCTAACTGAGGGAGATGGGAGGGGGAAGAGAGAAATACACTAATGCACACGATGTACATACACAAACTTATCAGACTCAATCACTATGCTGAGCATGGAAAGGAAGGAAGGGGGAAGGAATAGGGTGGGATTTGAGGGAGGGCTAAATGAGCAATGTGTGTATGCATGCTTCTGCTGCCCTGACACTTATCAAAATGTATGATTACAATACACCAACAAATGAATTAAAAAACAAATAAAATTATACAAGGGCTGACTACTCTGGTATATAAAATCTGAAATTCTAAATTGAAAATGACTATGTTAAATAATCACTACAGTAAAATAATACTTTTCATTGAGCAAGTGGAGTTTATTCCAGGGATATCATATATACAGGTTACTGTATGATATATGTAATATTTAACTTGGCAAAGGCTAGCCTCTGTAAATGGTGAAGGGCAACTAAGTATTTGTGCTAGCAAGTTGTAACCCTAACATAGGAGTACATCTTAGTATGCAAGCAACTAAGCCTTGGACAATCATAGGAGCCAAAGCCTTAGCCAGTCCCAAGTTGAAGGCTTCTAAACTATTCACAAATACTGTGAACATTGAATTGCACCAGCCAGGTTATATATGTATGTCATTTCCTGTTTTCCTGGTTATAAATACAGCTCATCATGGAAGTGAAGGAATTATGAACCAACTTGGTACAGAATGTTGCCCAGTTCTAAAACAATGTTATTTTTTTTGTCTCAAATCAACTTTTGAATATTTAACCAGTCTCTGTTTTGCTTTGCTTTTTAACACTATTAAGGGATGCTAAGGCAGAGACATCAGCTTTAAAATCAGAAACAAACTAAAATTGTCTCATATCACACTAATTTTAACAGTTGCCTGAGATGCTACAGGCAACAAAATAAGGAGAAGATAACATAAATAAAAGATGGAAAAATTTTGTTATTTTTAAAAGATGTATTTATCAACCTAAGAAAATTCAAAGAAAACTTAAAACTGTGTTAGAAAATTTAGGAAGGCATTTAGGAGTATTTCTTTTTTTTCTTTTAGGCCCACATTGAGCAAGCTCTTGTCAAAATTACCTAAACAACAGCTTGCCAGGGTCACCGAGGGCATCCACAGTTCTGGTAGTCATTCACAGTCTGCAACTTACTCAAACTTTCAGCAAAATTGACAGTCAATCCATTTCTTCCTGAAACATTTTCTTCGCTTAACTCCCTGTATATCATTCACTCACACCTGTCAACTGACTTTACTTTTGCTACTATTCACTTCGTTTTATGGCACCCTCTTCGCTTTTTCAAATTCTAAACATTATGGGTAATTATTCAATATACTCTGCTGAAAATTTAGTGGCTTGGGAAGTGTTAGGCATGGTTTTATCAGGCCGCTGTGCTGTTTGCTCTCAAACTGACAATCCCTATGGTAGCAAAATGGCTGCAGCAATTTTAAGTCTCATAACTTTATTTCATGCCATCTTGAGAGAAAAAGCTTCCCTCCAGGGAGCACTGACTCAGAGGGATGATGAACATTGATTATGTATGATATAGGTGAGTTCAAGTTCCTAACCAAGTGTCTTTAATCAATTGTCTACAGAGATGGAATTATACTCCCCTAAAAGGAGAGGTATCATTTTGATTTACTTAGAGTCCAAGGGAGATGTGATTCCTGAACTTGTAAGTTTCTTAATAATTTCTGTCAAAAAATGCAAACATTTAAAATTAGTCTTCAGAAAGATTCACTCCCAAGACACTATTAATTAGTTCTGGTGAATAAATATTAAAAACTGCTATAATGAGTACCAAAGAAACCCTATATAAATCCATATGGAACATGAACTATTAAAAATCTGAGAATCATCATTTCCATGCCACATGTAATAAAATAGCTTACAATGAAATTTTAGAGGGATAAACAACATTTTATTTTCAAAAGTGGATCTGGAACTTTAAATTTCCTGAAGTAACTACATCCAAAGAATAATATCTATAAATTACAAAACTAGGTAATAAAGGCAATGCATAGCTGATTTAATAAATATAAATTAATTTTCATATCCAAATAGGGAAATTCTTCAGTGCCACCTTTGTTTTATTTATTTTTATTAAGAAAGCTGATAAAAATTCACATATTATATACATATGTACATAAGAATATCATATTAGTCTCTGGAAGAAGTAATGATCTCCATTTTTGAAATAGAATATTGAGCTCATAACAATACAAGTGTTGTTTAATATTAAAATGTATGTTTTTATCTGGATTAAAGCTCATTTTAAATTTATAAAGCTCAAACAAATGTGGCCAAATATTCCTCATTTAAACTTTCCACTGAAATAAAACTAAAATCGAATTAGCTTGAACATGTGTTGATGAATTAGTAGTCCCTAGTCATTATGCTTTTTTTTACTGCTACCGCCATCACCATCACATCTCTACTATCATTACTATTATGACTACTACTACTAATATTATTAACACATATATTACTTCTGATTCAGTTATTAAAAATGTGGCTATTCACTAAATAATAATACTTTGTGTTAGTTCTATAATGATTTCTCTCAAGCTTTGCGGATCTCATCATTTATCCTTTCATGTGGCAGATGGGTATAGACGATGAGTAACTGTGTTAAGAACAGAAAGATTATGCCAATTACTAGTTATACGGCTTGGTACAAGTAAGTATTCTCACTGAGCTTATTCCTGCATGAAATGTGATAATGATATTTATCATTTAGTTTGGTGCAAAATAGTAAAATAACATACATGTAATACCTGGATCTAGGAACCAATAATATATACATATACATATATATATTTTATATATATATATATATATATATATATATATATATATATATATATAATATGCCTGGGGCGGTCAACAAATTCTATTTAAATTCTTACCCAGGAAATTGATCCTTAATTTCCTGTCTCTGTTTTAAGATGTTCTTGACGTGGTGATTTCTCCATTTTTTTCATTATTTCATAAGCCCTCATTTAGACATTTTCTAGGTCCATTATATTTTCTTGAAGTACAATAATCTGAATAACAGATGGTGTGATATACATTAATTAACAGTGGGGCATTTTGTGACAATTTGAATAATGAAATTAGCATTTGTTCTTTATGTATATATGTATACCTTGGTGTCTTTTGGAGGATTGGTTCCAACACTCCCCGTGGATACCAAAGTACATGGATGTTTAAGTTCCCTATATGAAATGGTGTAATATTTACATATGACCTACATCTTCCCCTATACTTTAAATCACCTCTACATCACTTATACCTAGTATAGTATAAATAGTTATTATATTGTATTGTTTATAGAATAATGATATGAAAAAAGTCTGCACATGTTCATTACAGATTTTTTCCAGTATTTTCAATCTATGGGTGGTTAAATCTGTTAATATAGAACCAAAAGACAAAGAGGGCTGATGGTAAATTCTTTCTTTCTACAGAAATTGCTTTAATAGTCTCCAGAAAAGTGTAATAAAATATTTTAATAAACTTGATTGGTTTCATATCATTATTCATATTTTTATGTTTATCTTACCAGACTCCTAACTCTTTAATGTTAATTTACTGACAAGCAACGGAGTTGTACCACAATAAAGAGATGATTCATAAGAGCTGACATTTTTCAGACTCCACAACATAACTATTAAGAAAAGCTTCAACTTAATTTTTAAAAATTAGTAGCGTAGGCTGTATATTATAGAACTATAATTTGGGGTACATTACTATAGCAGCCATAATTAACATTCTTCAAATATGAACTATCCTGTGGCCTGTTGGATTCAATTATAAGAATAAAACTGTCTAGTGCATTTTCAAATCAGAATAGATAACACTAAAGGCAGTAAAATTGTAAATGGCACAAATGATTAAAATGAATAGAATAATTCCATAATCTCTTTTGATGGTAAGAATTTGATTTCTCTCTGGACAGCTTTCCATATCAAGTTATTTTAGGAACTGCCATTCTGTGAAGGTTCATGAATTTTTATTTCAATGCTGAAATTTAAAACAAAGAGAAAGAAAGAAAAAAGAAACTCTTTATCATGAAACTAGTATCAATATATTCCATGAATGCTTATGAATACTTTCTGATTGACTGGCTGGAACATCTTTAATCGTTTCTTTATTTGGAGGCAAATATAGCATATAACATTTAATGGGATGCAATAAGGAGCTTCATGCTGAGTAGAATATCAACTTTCTTTTTTATCAATATAAATTGGTTCTAAAGTTCAATGTTTAGATGTTCATTTTTTATTCTTCTTTTAGCCTAAGTTTTCCTATTGAACTTCTGACCTAAAATAATTCTTTTCACCAGGTCTTCCAAAATCTAACAAAATTATGAAATAGTTGAAATATTCATAGAAACTTTCTTGTAACCAAGACACAAATGAAAAAATGACATTATCAAATCCTGTCATCTGTGTTCTCAAAATGATCCCAAATTGATACACTATCACACTAAGTCACAAAACACATTTATCTCTAAATATGGCACCATTCATTTTTTCATGGTCTTGATAAGATTTGGTTTTTATACTGTATCTACACATATTCTTAGCTTAGATGTAATGTGACCTGTTCTCTACAATATTCTGTATAAGAGAATCATTTGCTATTTGAGACTTAAGATTTTTTCTAAGGGCCTGAAAGAATCCCTTCATTAATGGTTTGCTTTATAGTGATGTTTGTACAATTTAAGTTAAAGAAGGTATAGAAAGACATGAATGTTGAGTGATTACTGTTTAATCACAAATGATAGACAATCTTAATAGTGGTAAGTTGAGAGAAGCCATTGACATAACATAAGTTATTACTAGAATATCCAATAGTAAACTGAAAGAAACCTGTTAATATGAAGGTCACTGAAGGAACTAAACAGCTAATAAGTATACAGATGTTTAGTTTGCAAGCGATAAAACAACTACAAAATTAAACTATAATGTTATAC
Organism: Glis glis; assembly: GCA_004027185.1. Taxonomy (NCBI): domain Eukaryota; kingdom Metazoa; phylum Chordata; class Mammalia; order Rodentia; family Gliridae; genus Glis; species Glis glis. Next base: position 65,310 of record PVJS01003826.1, on the reverse strand, counting down.
TGATTAAATCACAAAGAAATTTAAAAATCCAATACTACCAAATTTTGTTAATATTTAGGGTCAATAACCATCATTAACTGTTAGCAATATGTGTACAGCTGTATCATTTTTGTAGAAAATTTGGTAATGTCTAGTTAATTTAGGTATACATAAGCCCTATGACCAAGAGATTTCCATATATTCTTCAGATATGCTTGAAAATAGTCTCAGGAGAGAGTGCTTATGCATCATTGTTTTGGTAGCAGAGTGCTGGGTTAGAGGTATTCTAGGCGTCCTTATATTAGAACCAAGAAATGGCAAGTATATAGGGAGAGAAATTAGATTAGTAGTTATTAGGCTGGTGGTGGGACTAGAGAGTGATTATAAATGAGAATAAGATTTCTTATTTTCATTTCTTATTCATCAATTAACTCTATCTATGATCAATCTAAGATCAGATTGTGGTGAAAGTTACAGAACTCCATAAATATACTAAAATTCATTGAATTGTACAATGAGAATAGGCAATTGTTATAGTTTAAAAGTTATATTTCAATGAGGCTGGTAAAATATCGAATAAAGAAGAAAAGAAACAATGAGTTTATGTCAAAAGGCCATCTGTGCTCAATACATACATAAAATAATATACATTTTATAAAGATTCATATAAGTACAACATATCTACCAACTATTCTAAAGGAATTCTTTTTTTTTTTTTTTTTTTTTTTTTGCGGTACCGGGGATTGAACGCAGGGGCGTTCTACCTCCGCGCTACGCCCCCAGCCCTATTTTTATACTTTATTTTGAAACCGGGTCTCACGGAAGTTGCGGAGGGCCTCACTAAGGAGAGAGAGAGAGAGAGAGAGAGAGAGAGAGAGAGAGACAGGGAGAGAGCTGAGGCTGGCCTCAAACCCGGATCCTCCGGTCTCCGCCTCCCAAAGTACTGGGATTACAAGCGTGCGCCACCACGCCCGGCCTAGGAATTCTTATAAACAGAAGGAAAATAGAGAATTGGTGTAGGGCCCAATAGGACAGTATGTATATTATGTCAAAGAAGCTTTGCATTCACAAATAATGGTGTGCCTTAAACTGAAAACCATCAATTCAACTCTTGTTTCTAGGAAAAACTGGATGAATAAAGCAAGGATCAAGAATAATATTTTACAAAAACCTATACAAGGATAAAATTTTATTAGCATAGGTTTTTAGGAATTCAAAGAGCAATGCTGTTTTTGACCCTTTTCAGCAAGGTAAAGAAGAAAAGGCAATGGAGATGAGAGTAGTAGAATGAGCCGAAGAGTAAGCAGGCAGGGAAGACAATTCCATTTCATGTGAAAACTACATATTCTTAATTTTTGTGTCAGTCATTTATCCATTCATTTTGGTCAACAAATATATGAAAAAATGTTCGACAGCATTAGCAATCAGGAAAATGCAAGTTGAAACTATGCTAAGATTCCATCTAACTCCAGTTAGAATGACAAACATCAAGAAAACAAACAATAACAAATATTGGGGAGAATGTGGGGAAATGGGAAATGAACTCTTATACCTTGTTGGTGGAATTGTAAATTAGCACACTCACTATGGACATCAGTTTAGAGAATCCTCAAAAGACTAGGAATGGAAACATTCTAGGACTCAGCAATACCACTCCTCTGTATCTTTCCAAAAGAATTAAAGTCAGAATAATATAGTGATACATGCATATCCATATTTGTAGCAGTACAGTTCACAATATTTAAAATATGGAACCAACCAAGGTGCTCATCAGCAGATGAATAAAGAAAATGTGGTATATACACACAATGAAATTTCATTCAGCCATAAAAAACAGAATTATGTTATTTTCAGGAAAATGGATGGAACTAGAAAATATTATGCTAAGTGGTGGATCAGTCAGTCTCAGAAAGCCAAAGACTGTATGTTTTCTCTCATATGTGAAAGTGAGAGAGAAAATAGGAAGCAAAAGGGACTTCAGTTAAATGAGGAGAGATACCATTAGAATAGTGGAAAGAGGTTGAGGGAGGAAGGTGAGGAGGAGAAAAAGGAGGCTAGATGAAGAAAACAGTTCAAATAGTGAGAAATCCATATATGAAGGTATCACTACCAATATCACTAACATGTATGGGGAGGGTGGGGACTGAGTGCTGTATGCATGTATGTTTGTGTCACATTGAACCTCACTCTGATATATAATTACAATGCACCTATTAAGGTATATTTAAAAATAAAAGAATTTATCCAATCACTTAAGAAATACAAAATCTTTTTTATTCTAAGAAATACTCAAAAAAACAGGCTATATTTGGTGAAAAAAAATCTGTTTCCATGGAGTATTTATTTTGCCAAAGAAAATAGAAAATAAATATACTCATGCATATGTCTGTTAGTTGTATGTGTGAGGAAGGAAAGATAAAGTAAGGAGATAGAGAATAAAAGGGAATGGGACTTAGAAGGGAACCCAGACAGAGAAGGAGAAAACTTTAGTTGAGCAAAGAAGGCGACCTAACTGAGGGAGACAGAAGGGGGGAAGAGGGAAATACACTAATGCACATGATGTGTACACATAAACTTATCAGAGTCAATCACTATGCTGAGCATGGAAAGGAGGGAAGGGGGAGGGAATAGGGTTGGATTTGAGGGAGGGCTAAATGAGCAATGTGTGCGTGCATGCTTCTGATATCCTAAAACTTATCAAAACGTATAACTACGATGCACCAATAAATGTAATAATAAAAAATAAATATTATCTTCAGAAAGACAAAAAAAGGGATAAGGTGGTGATAAAGAATACAGAAATTTTACAGAAAATAGGTAGGGAGGGCCTCTCTAAGTCTATTATTTGAATAGAAATAACAATAATAAGACCAAACAAGGAAGTAATTTATATAGATTTTATCTGATCTGAAAGACTTGGATAACATCTGATATAGACTCCATTATTCTGTAAATATCATATTACCAGATACAAACACAAAGAAAAGTCTCTTTCTTTTACAGATTACTCTTTACCAGAGCAGAGTGATTGAGGAATAAGTACTTAACCATTGTAGAAGTTTACAACCCAATCTAAATCAAGTCATTTCTTAAAGTTCTAGTCACTTTATTTATCCATAAAGTCTTCACTACCTGTCTTACCCTCTAAGGTTTTGAAAGAATGTAGGAGTTTATTGATAGAGCTCTAAAAACAAGAGATCAGTCTGATGATCTCCCTAACTGGAAACCTACAGTGGACAAAACAAGTTCTCTTGTGGAAAATTTTTATAGCCTCTAAGCACAATCAGGGTTTCTCTAATAGATTAATAAATAGAATTAAGCCTGTGCTTATTGAACTGATTTATTACATTTTTACAAAATCAGTTGATCTCTAACTATATTGTCTTTTCCTTTTAAAAATAGATTCAAATTCTTTATAGGTCAAGATCCAAAAAGAAGCTGCAACTGGAAATAAAAATAGAGTTTCAGTCTTAATAAATCTTCTTTAATAAACATTTAGGTAGTGAAAATGTTGAACTTTACTGAGTAGTAAAAATTTGAAAGACATTATTAGTGGTATTGCAATGTATTATTTTTTGTATGTTACATATTCAATTAGGAATAAGCAGAATGAACCTAAAGCAAAGTAGAACATGTTAATCTGTGAAAAAACCTAGATTCTAAATCTAGATTTTATTTCAAGCCTAAAAGATTTTCTTCTTAATTTTATGTCACTATAAACATACCTTAAAAACCTAAATGTTAAATGCACTTGAATTTTCTATTTTTCTTAAATTTTAGAAGAGAAAGCAACATATAACTAGTTAAGGTGCTTCCAGTTATGTTACATACAATTCTATTTGACACATAAATTGTAATCCTTTTTGTTTTTAATTATGATAGTCTCTCACAGATCCAAATAGCACTGTTCCTTAATGTTATTGCTTAAGTTACTCATAAATATAGTTCTAAAATTAATTTTTAATTGACTAGAAAATTTATTCCATGTTTTCCTTAGATAATACCTTGTCAAATTATTATGGAAATATATACCTTTGTTACTATTTGTATTAACTTCAAAACTTTAGCCAACATGAATATAACATTTTTGTTTCTTGAAGCATCCCTAAAATATTTAAATCGAAATAAACCACTTTGTGATATGGTCGTTTTTGTTGTAATTAATGTGTATAAATTCAATGATCATCCTTAACCCCTCAATTTTTTTATCAGAATTTTCTTGTGCCTGATAGTAGTAGAGCCCATTTTTTCCATTTTTTCCTTTCTCATTCTCACTAATGAAACTGGTAATAGTTTTGGACCTCATGCCATTTTGTCATGTAGTTACAGCTTGTCCTTTTATAAAAGAAAATTAGAAAACTGCTGAGTGTTATAGATATTAATGGTTGTTAGAAAAGTATAATAAAAAGCTCTCTTTCTGGAGCATTGCTAAGCTTTTATGTCATTATTCATGAGTGACTAATGCATTCAAAGGAGAAGAGTGCTGATATCCAGGGCTGGGATGATGAACAGTGGAGAGGGACGAAGTGGCTAAGAGAAAGGCGCTGGTCACATGAGGAGATCTAATAACAGGCTTCCTACAATGAGATATTTCAGCTGAATTCAGAAAAGGAAACTTACATGTGAGGTTGCTACGGTATTTCAAATCACCAAGAACAATTCTGCAGGACACCTTTGGACAACAATATTTTTCAAGCTTATTAACAGACCAAAAATCCAGGAAGTAATGACACCTTAAGTATTGCCATCAAACTACACCTTTATTTTTCCTTTCTTCTAACAGATCACATATATAGTCACTCAAGATGTGGGCAATAAAAACAATCATATATAGATCCTCTGCATTTGCTAATGCTCTTTGGCTATAATCAATGGAAACAAGCCTGAGGTTAAAAAAAAAAAACACTGAATTTATTAGAAGAAAATGAGGTTACTTTCAGAATTCCAGGAAAAAATAAGTATCAGGAAGAACACTGAAGTTTCTAGAAGTTTGGCAGGAGGAACTAATGGTCAGTCTATCAAAGTAATGCCATTGGTAAAAATCACATTTTTGTTTTAAATATTTTTTTTAGTTCAAAATCCAAGTTCTGGAGAGAGAAAGCATGTGATCACCATGGGAGAATTTGTACATCACCTTATTTTCTTTTATACTTTTATTGGTGCATTGTAATTATACATCATAGTGAGGTTCAATGTGACACCAACTTCTATGCATACAACACTTGGTGTGTTTCCTTCTGGACCCCACCCATTCCCCACCCTTCCCATACATGTTAATGAGATTGGTAGGGATACCTTCATATATGGACATAGTATTATTTGAACTATTTCCTTCCTCAAGCCTCCTTTTTCTCTTGCCCATCTCCCTCTCCCAATTCCCCGCCACTCTTCTACTGGTCTCTTGCCTCATTTATCTGAAGTCTTTTTTGTTTCCTATTTTCTTTCCAGTTTTCACATATGAGAGAAAACATACAACCTTCGACTTTCTGAGATTGGTTGATACCACTTAGCAAAATATTCTCTAGTTCCATCCATTTTCCTACAAATGACATACTTTTGTTCTTTATTGCTGAGTAAAATTCCATTGTGTGTGTATTCTGTATCCATCAGCAGATGAATGGATAAGGAAAACGTGGTATATACATCATTTTATTTGTAAGAGTGAACGCAAAGGCTAACTGATATAATTACCCAAGAGAATACTGAGATAAGAATAAAAGCAGGTGGGGCACAGAAAGAATGTCCATAAGATAAGAAGAAAATGATGAACTGTATTCAGACACTGAATATCATTCAGACATATTTCTTTTTTCCTTTCGATTTTTAGTAATCACAAAAGTATACTGACAATTTATTGTCCTAAGCTACGTTCTTCACTTGAAACCAATTAGAATTCCATGCTTTTAAAATGTCCTGTCTTTGATCTAGCAGCACTTGAATATCATGTAGAAGTAAACCAACTTAACTGCAAGATAAAGAGAGGTGAGAACTTCTAAACCCAACACATTGTTGCTAAACTTAGAAACATGTAGAATCTGAACATAAAATAATTGCTTAGTAAAGCTTTACTGATTCTTTTGTGTGAATTGCTTGGTTTAGGACTATGGTTTAGCCACAGAGAGATTACAGAAGAAAGTGATTTTGTTAACTGGGACAAAAACTATACTCCTGGCTTCTTTAAAATAATGCGAGAATTTGTAACATGACTTGGGAATCAGTTTTGGATTCACTTTTTCATAGATTGGTAACACAGAGGGAATTCGGTTCTGCAACATTATTCTTCAAAATAACTATAAGTCCAAAAATAATCATTAAATAATGCTATTGAATGTGCCAGTCATTTCTCCATTTTTCATTTAAAAATTTACTAAGTCTGTTATTCTTTAAATGTTATATTACCCATGAATTCATCAGTCTATTTCTTTTCTTATCTGAAAAACATTGTTTTTGTTCCTTGTATCCACTTATATTTTTAACTATAAGTATGGCGAAAATTTATATCTGGTATTCTGATCTTCCTTCCAAACTTTAGACTTTTATATTCAACTGTCTGGTAGCTATCTCAACAGGAATGTCCTAGAGATGCCTGATATCCATCCTTTCCAAGATAAAATAAATGATTTTCACCATCCTTCGTATATTCTCTATTAAGTCAGTAACCTGTTTCTATTTTTCTAAAATATAAAAACCTATTGCGTTTCTTAACTGTATTTTCTTCATGAAACCATAACCTATTTATTTTTCCTCCTAAATGTTTCTTAAATAAAAAATAAATAACCTCTATCCCCTATTCTTACTAGCCCAAGTCTTTATCATCTCTTACTTTAACTTTGTAATAGTATCCAAAATAGTTTCCCAGGCTTTAATCAAGTATCTTCATCAATCCTCATACTGGCCTCATTGAGATAATTGCCTGTATGACTTTGTCAAGTTCTTCTTAAAACCATTCAGTGACTTCTTATTACCTAAAGGATAAAAGTCCAACCTCTTTATAGAACATCATTTTTCATATAGTAAGTTCTAACTTCTAGAAAACTTTTTGACAAAATCTAATAAATTCTTATCAGTTCTTTACTCACTTTAAACTCGTAAGAAGAATATTTATATTTAGTACAATCTATCATGCCCAGAAACTCTCTGGCTTCTATGATGCCATATTTCGCAGACACTTGTAAATGCTATAGCTAGAGTCTCTCTGATCCCGTTTTACCATTTCCGTGCTCCTCTCTGTTCCTTCCTAAGATCCTTGCTTCCAACTTCCTGCACCTGCAATTGATGGTGAGGTCTGTCTACGGGCAGTTGCAACCCTTCTGCAGGGAACACGAAGTACTTGCAAGTCACTAAACACATCCAACAGACTTTGGCAAACACTCTACAGGAGTATAAAAGCCTAGATCATTTGATATTTCAGGGGGAAACTCTGAGGAAGAATTCAGCCTTCAGGCCAGGCCTAAGGAATCACGCTATGGTGGGGTCTAAGCTTGGAATCCCACCCTGAACAGATTCTTCCTCTACCCTCCTCCCTTAACAGCTTCTCTCAGACAACTTTTCTAATAAATCACTTGGACCTGAATCATTAGCTCATGGTCAGCTTCTAAGGTATGCTCTAAGACACCACCCTTTCCCATTTCCCTCATACCCCTGGCTCCTTCTCATTGTTCTCCACTGCCAGAGTTTCCTTTTCCATCCAAAATATTAATGCTTGGGTTCTTCAGTAATCAGTCTTCTTTCTTTTTTTTTTTAATTGGTGCATTGTAATCATACATCTTGATGGGTTTCAGGGTGGTAGAAGTATACATGCACACATAGGTCAATTAGCCCTCCCCCAATTCCCACCCCCATTCCCTCCTTCTCATGCTCAACAAAGTAGTTGACTTTGATGAGTTTGTGTATGTACATCCTGAGCATTAGGATGTTTCCCTCTTACCCCCTACCATCTCCCTCAGTTAGTTCTCCTTCTTTACTCATCTGAGATTTTCTCCATCTTTGTCTGGAGTCCCTCCTACACCCTATTCTTCCTAGCTTCCGCATATTAGGGAGAACATCTGACTTTTCACTTTTTGTGATTGACTAATCTCACTAAGCATAATGTTCTCTAATTCCATCCATTTCCCTGCAGATGATGTGATTTTATTCTTCTTGATGGCTGCATAAAATTCCATCATGTACATATCCCATAGATTTGTAATCCATTCATCTGTTGATGGACATCAGTCTTATTTCTTATTGGACTCTATCCTCTCCCTAGGCAATTTCACCTATTCCAATGTCTAATGTTACAATCAACATTTTTTTTCACCAGCCTGCACATGTCCTTGGAGATTTCCACAATATATTTGCCTCCTTAGGATTCCTGCTTGCATGTCAGGCAACTCAAACTCAATGACATCATGATCTAGTCAACTCCTGTATATTATGCATCACCTAATAAATACATGTAAGTCCATCTTCTGCTGCTATAACAGAATACTAGAGACATGATTATTTATAAAGAATAGATATTTATCCAATATCAAGGAACCTCTATGTGGTGTTGGTTTTCCTGCTGTATAACATGAAAAGAGAGTAAGCATGCAAACTTGGGTCTCTCACTTCTTATAAAGTTACTAATCTCACCTACTTCTTAAAAGCCCAAACTCTAAATACCATCAGCACATACATTTGGGGCTCAAGTTTCCAATACATGAACTTTTAGGGAACACATTCATACTACAGCAATATATCACCTATATGTTAAGCGCTAACACTGAACTAAAATCAGTAAGAAAATTGTTAGTGTAAGCATTTATTTAAAAAAAAGCAATAAGTATGAGAAGGTGCCAAAGGAACATTCAAACTTAGTTTTATTGGGTTAATTTCAGGAACTGGGAACATTTTCAGATGGATTAGCAGCCATTGGCCAACAATCTGGCATGTAGAAAAAGGGGTAGAGGAGAACAAATAGACACTAATGTCATATGCCAGTGGATGCAAGAAGGAAAATCTGCAAGATCAGGTGAGAAAGGCCCCTCTGGAAAACTCTCCAGTCCTTCGGTCTCTTGCAACATCATCTTTCCATGTCTTCACAGCTTCCTTCCATCCAGTTTGTTTCACCCCAGAGTAACTGATGATATTTCTACTGGATTATACTGATAACTTTGAAAAAGATATGTTCGAATCCACAGAATTACATGATCTACTTTTATATTTTTATTAAATGTTTAGTAATTATGAAAATTAAAAAGTGCTAAGAAAGGTATAATGCTAAAATACCAAAATACTTATTTACCCATCAGCTAGTTTAAGAAACCTCTGTGTGCTTCTCCCTAATCCTATTTAATAAGACATGACAATTATACTTACTTTTAGCCTTATCATTTATTCCTGGGATTTCTTTAAAACTTCATCATTTATGTCTGTATCTCTAAATTATATGATTCACTTTTCTTGCATGTAAAGTGTTTAACTCTGGGATAACACTACGTATACTTTTCTATGACATGCCTTTTTCATTCAAAATTTTATTCCAGATATCAATATATATTATATAAAACTGCTGTTCAGATTTTCACTGATGTACAACAATCCATTGCATAAATATAACAGTTTATCCACTTTAATAGTGACAAATATTTGGGTGCATATTCCTTTTGAAAAATTAACTAAATAAAGGAATAATTTACATTTACAAAAAGGCATTTCAACAAACTCTATATATGTACACAGATAGGAACTTAAAACACTAACGAATAGAAATACTATTCCTTTGGAATATAAGACTTTAGTTTTCCTAGAGAATGTCAAATAATTGTCCAAAGCATTTGTATCAATTTCATATTCATTACCTATTTGCAGGGTATGAGAATTTTAGTTGCTTTACATTTTCATCAAGATTTGTTAGTGTGGTCCAATCCATTCCTTATCCAGTAGTTACTGTGATCTTTTATAAATGCAAACCTGATTATCACCCAAATCCTGTCCAAAATCCCATAATGGTTTCTCAATGACCCTAATATAAATTCCAAAAGTTTGATAGTCAAATGATTCTTTATGCTCTGACCTCTGCAGCATTTAGTATTTATATCCCTCTCCTTGTCTTCTATCTCCACACTGGTCTTAAGTTACTCTTTCCTGTCCCAAGGCTTTCACACATGATAAACCTCTTTCAAACCCCATTCTTCTACCTCTTCCTCTCATTATCTGTGCTCTTTATGTTTCATTCTAAATGTCACTACAGCAAGGATGCTTATTTTTGACTCCTTATAATTGATGAGACCCCTCCTTAACTGCAATTAGTAATTGTATACTGTGTTTCCTAAATATATCATTCATCACAAAAATAATTGAGAAACATTATGGTTTTATAATGTGGCCTCTAAAAACCTTCATGTTCAATGAGGTCAATTTCATTTCTTGTTCTGTGTTGTTTAAAAATTTATTTAAAGCAACTAGAAAGAACTTGACAAATAGTCAATGTGCACTATATATATTGAATAGGAATAATCAATTCCTATGCATGTGCAAACATATATGCTATACTTTATCAATTTTAATTCTAGAAGTGATAACTATCAGCTAACAAATATTCATGTCTTTCTTATACTCCCAGTTGCCCCAACTCCTAAGCTAGGAATATACTTTTCTGTGCTATTGATATGAACACTATGACCTGTTTTGACCAATGGAAGATGAAAGATGGGATGAAATACCAGCTTTAGAACATGCTTGCCCTTCTTTAGGCATGCTATCTTGCTTTCCACCATCAGTATGAGAAGAGTATGTTTCAACTAGCTTGCTGTTCTCTGAAGGATAAATATCACATAAGATCAGGTAGATAAGTCAAATACCATTTGATTCACAAATGAAGCATAAATATTTTATTTTGTAAGTCACTGAGATTTGGTGGTTATTAGTGGAAATCAAATGTTAACACGAACACCAGGTAAGTTTTAAAAAGAGATGCAATTTGTAAAAGGCCACAAGGTTAACGGAGGAAAGTTTTATCAAGTAACTGTCACTAAAATAAAATTAATTCAATTTTAGTTGAAAAGGAAGTGGCCATTCAAATACATTCCCTTCAAAATAACTTGTATGAAAATAAAATACACAAACAATGGAAAATTTGGGTGAAGGACTTCCTGACTTTAAACTCTGATTATAAGCCTGTTCTCATAAAAATTCTATCATGTGTCTGGGAATAGAACAGTAAGGACTATGGCTAATGCCAGCTATAACTGACAATTTCTATTAACATAGAAAGGACCAGCTTTTTTTTAAGGACCAGCTTTAAACTGACCATTTCCCATTAGCTACACAGAAAAGGTGTTATAATCTTTTCTTTGGATGACCCCTACTTCCCAAAGCTGAAATATAAAACATTCTTAACCAATTACCAACTATACTTAACATTCAAGTTTAGCTACTTAGTCATAAAGAAAATGACCCACTGAAGTTTCAGAGGTATTGATTATATTATAAATAAAAACATATAATTTAAATTATACAAATAATGCATCTCAGTTTCAAAAATACTGCTGCTAAGACCAGTCCCATTTAAAGTAATTTCCAGAACTGGATGTATATTTAACCTCTGAGGTCAAAAAAAGTAAATCTAGAAAAAGTAAAGTCTTTCTACATCACCTCAATATGAAATTGATGCCAGAATCTGCCTCGTTCTTACGGGGTGGTGGTGCCAGGATCCAAGCAACGTTCACATGCAGAAGCAGGGACGCTGAGAAAACCTTATACATTTTGTGACCTTTCCTCCTAAATATAGACAATCCTCCTAGGGACAAACTGTTGACTAAAGTGAAGCCAGGCTGATTCTAGTTGGGAATTGAAATTCAGATTTAGCTAATCAGATCTACAGTGTTTGCCTAGAGTTTGGGTGATGTACAGATGAGCACTTTAAGGTGGTCATGCAGATGTTGAAGAAAGAAAGTGAGAACACACCCAGAGAGGGAAGAAGCTTAATATGGAGCTTAAGAGAAGGTCAATGAGTTAAGTGAGGTCATAAAGATGGGGCACTGATTACATTGGATTAGCGTCCTTATAAAAGGAGAAATCAGAATACTCACTTTCTCTCTCCACACTACATAGACAAAAGGCTTTGTGAAATACAAGGAGAAAGTAATTGTCTGTAAGCAAGGAAGAGAGCCTCACAAGAAATGACGTTTGCTGACTCCTTAATCATGGACGTCCCAGACTCCAGAACCCTGAGAAATAAATCTGTTGTTTATGTCACCCAGTCTATGACATTTTCTTATGACAGCCTGAACTGAACAACACAGACATTTTAAAAATCCCATGTCCAAAGGGGGCAATTTTTTTTTTACCGGGGAGCCCCTAATTTATGCATAGTGAAGCTGGATAACAGAGCAACCTGTAATTTGCTAAAACTTATGAAACATCTCCACTGCCGTGTGTGTGTGTACATATATATGTGATTAGTATATATATACTGCTATAAATATAATAATCTTATATATTTTATATACAATTATATTATATATAATTCACAAAAAACATACATGCTTCCATGACATGCTTAAGGATGAATTTTTTTCTGGACAAAACCAATTTAATGTTTTATTATCCAAAATTATGTATGCCTGTCATCTGTCCTAGAGGACATTGCCACTCAGAAATAGAGGGAAACTCATAAACAATAAATTATGACAATGTAATGAACACCCTAATAGAGGTATAGTTATCTTGCTATGGGAGAACAGAAGAGTAATTAGTTGGAAACAAAGGGAACATTTGCAATTATAGATTTTTTATAAAGCCTAATCTCTTTCATATGAAAAATAGGACTTTACACATTCAAGTCCTTTGCTGTTATGAGATTTTTATTTTAGTTTAGCTTATCAGCATTTATTTGCTAAAGGTGAGAACCCCCATTTCCCTCCTGTCCCCCCACAAAATACAAATATGAGATATTCAGATTAAGAATGCTGACACTTGACAACCTGGGTGGTAAAATAGAGGTAAGAAAAAGGAGTAGAAAGTGTTTTTATCAGAAAGCCTAAATACTAATGACACCATGTTAACGAGTTGTAGGTATTGTTGAGTCCAGCACAGGAAGGCATCAGAATCTAGTGTGAGGAGGGTAGACAACTAAAAAATCACAGGGCTAGGATCTCGTTGAGATAACAAATGATTCATGTGGCTCATTTCATTATGCTCTTTCCACCACAGGGATCCTGTTGACCTCTCCTTTGTGATCTCAGTCCCTCCTACAGTGACTAGCACATAATTTGTGCTCAATAAATTCCTGTGATAGAAAGGATGAGCTTACTAAAGTCCAACTGAAGAGGGAGCCACTAGGTACACTGGGCATCCAGAAGAATCCACTATGGCCAATGTAAATTAAATGAGTGATGGGAAAGACTTCCCACGTACTTTACATTTTTTTTACTTAAGCCTGGCTGTCCTGGCCCATAGCATGCCTTAGAATTCATATTTTTCATTTCAGCTTTAATATACAGTCACTTTAGGCCATGTTAATGAATGCTTTTCTATTTCAGCAAGTGAAATATTTCTTTTACCAGGAAAGCTCTATGCAGGGAAAATGCTGACAGCTTCCTCTAATTGCAACTACATTGCTAGTTATACCCTCAAGTACAGGTCTTATATCTACTGACTCTATGATGCTAAGAATCATGGCACTATTATTAAAATAGAGACAAAATGTTCTTCAGGTCGGACAAAAATTGGAGCGTATGACCAAGGGGATTATGTATTACATTCCATCACAAAGTTGTCACTCTTGTGATGTACTGGAGAGCACTAAAAGCTATTGTTTCCATGAATTATAACCCCAAATACCTTCACTCTGAGGATTCATTTTATCAGGGATCTCAGTGTTATATATCATTACTGTAATGTGTAACATGTTTTCAGAGACTTATCTTTATGGTCTGCTATAGGCTAATGTCGCATAATTATCATTATACGGTTTTACAAGAGACTTTATGTTTTAACTTCTAGGTTCAAAGTTATTGAAGTTGTCCCTGCAAAAAAAATATTCATAGGTTAACTGTAAAATAAATCCTTGAAGTTTTAAATTATTTTCAATTTTAACAGGTCTTTTATGGGAAAAAACATTTCATCAATAAGAGAGTAAGAACTTTTAATGCACACTGTTCATTTTACATGGCTTAAGCTGCTGGTACCAAGTAGTTATTTTGCAAGAAAACAAACAAAAAAGGAGGAAAAATATAACGATTCAATTGTGCTATACTAAAGCTAATCATAAGCTACTGCAATCAGAAAGCTATTTAAATTAGAAATTTTGTTAAAATTTTTCAAGCCGTACAACTTTTAAATGTTGCCTAAATAATTTAACATGATAGTAAATAGATCTCTAGTATTTATATGGACATATACCTTTAGTTCTGAGTTAAATTCTGGCCTGGCTAGCCATTAGTGGATAATTAGAAGTGACAAGGGAGATACAACATTCAACATAGACTTGCTTTTTCTGGCTTAAGAGCCTACTTACTTTATGTAAATTGGTAGGAGACCATTATCATGCAGCCCTAGCAATCAGTACTTAATTTGTTGATAGCCTTGACAGTTGTGGCCAGAGTATAATTGGCATGGGCTCTCCCGCAAAAAAATAAATTGGGTTGTGCACAAAACTAAACAACATAATTACCAACAATTAGACATTAATTACGAGGTAGCAGATTCTCAAATCCTTCTCCTGAATTTGGCCAAAGCTAGACCTAATTACCCTTTAATGTTGTGAAAACATCCATGTTCCTGAGATAATCAGGTGTTCAGAAGGTGCTTTCTGTAGAAAATGTGTTTCATTATGGATTGCCATGTCAGGAAATTAAATATGTTTATACTTGGGATGATCTAATAATCACAGAAAAAATGGCGAGATGGGATTCATGTTAATTTGTTAGTCATTTATCTACTTTACTCATATTATTGGATATTTTATCAAAACACTGATAGAAAAGGAAATGAAAATTAGGAATATAAAGTTCCATTAATGATTATCTTAAAAAAGAAAGAAAGAGAGAGAAAGAGGAACAGGAAGATATTCAAAGCAAAAATAGAGCTACCCTAAATACTCTGCACCATAACAAAGAAACCCTGAAGATAGGATACCCAGAAAGGCACTGCCGTAGCACAGGGCCAGCCATAGTCTTGATAATACACTTTTATCGCCATGGTGGGACATGGAAAATATTCTTATAAAAAACAATTTGGCAGATTACATTTTTAATCACAATTATGAATGAAAAAGGCTATAGCATCCCTTGGGGACATGAGAACTATGGTACAAATATTCCTTCTGATCAGAAACATAAGTGAAGAAAATGATCAAATTTCAACAGCAGAGTGATATCTGAATAAACACTTCTTCACTTTATTTTCTGTGATCCAAGAACCCAAGAATGAAGTCCATGTGTTCTCTTATCAATGAGTCATGGTACAATTTATCTGTTCTATTACGTATATATTCTAATTAACTATGGTTGGCAGGTTATTCTGTGCAGGAGACCACTGGAAAAATGAACAACAATTCTTGTTTGGAGGAGCGCATTATCCTATCTTATTTTTCACTTCAATGCTTATTAGTGTATTCAATTAGCTAGGAGGTGTGTACTCTGTTCTCTGAGGAAAATTCATCTCTCTCTTTCTCTTTCTCTCTCTCGCTTTCACCTTCCTCTTCTTTTAGCATAGTCCCGATTTTTTTTCTCTATTGGTGCATTGTAATTACACAGTATAGTGAGGTTCAGAGTAACAGAAACATACATGCACACAGCACTCGTTGTATGTTTCCCTCTGGGTCCCTCCCCACTTCTGCCTCCCCATAGTTAATATTTACATTGATACGGATAGCTTCATGAATGAACAAAGGATTATTTGAATTATTTTCATCATCAGATCTCCTGTTTTTCTTCCCTATTTCCATCCTCAGATCCCCCTCTCACATTCCACTAGTGTCTCCCCTCATTTATCTGTTTCTCAGTTTCTCTATAGCTTCAACATATGAGTGCATACATATGGTCCTTTGCTTTCTGTGACTGGCTAATCTCACTTAGCATAATACCTGTGAGTTCCATCCATTTTCCTGCAAAGGACATGATTATGTTCTTTTCTATGGCTGAGAAAAAATTCCATCATGTGTATGTATATACCATAATTTCATAATCCATTCACCTATTGATAGATACCTAGGCTGGTTCCATAGTTTGGCAATTGTGAATTGTGCTGCTATAGACATTGAAATTAATGAATCCCTGTAGATGTTTGAAGATAGAAAGACCTCCAATATTCTTGGATAGGCAGAATAAACATCATCAAAATGGCCATACTACCAAAGCAATATACACATTCAAAGCAATTCACATTAAGATACCAACATCATTTTTTCACTGAAATAGAAAATACAGTCCTAAAATTCATATAGAAAAACAAAAGACCCAGAATAGCCAAAGCAATTCTTAGCAACAAAAACCACACTGGAGTCATCACAATACCTGACTTCTTCAAGCTTCTGTTACTTGTTTTCCTACTCTATTTAAATCTCTCAAAGTCTTAAATTTCTCTAATCTAAAGGCCTTTTTCCAGTTCTTCTTCCTAGACACTGAGGCACTGTATATTTCTGAGCAGTTCTTATTTCTTGAAATCTTCTCTTCCCATAAATTGCACAGAACTAGTTTATTCATTGATTAAAAATCAGTGGCTTTTCAGTAGCATATAATTATCACTGATATTCGTAACCATTACAACTTGACAGCAAGCCACTTTGCTTGATACTTTTTTCATATATTCTGTTTTTCTCATTTTTTCAGCATCATAACATGTACTTTTATATCCATTTGACTGTATCTCTGCAGTTTCCACACCTAGCCATATCATATTTGTCTTCAACTTAGTCTACTCTGTAAAGTCTTTCTCACAACACAGTACTCATCAGACAGACTAAGCCATTGAACCATCTAAACAACATTGAATGCATCCTTTCTTGTCTTATAATGTATAACGTAACTACTTGTCCGTATAATGTAACTACCAAAGGTATAAACTGGTATACTGTGAATTATAAAATGTTTGTGTGCATGTACAGGTGTGTGTATGTGTGTGTGATATTTTTATTTATTTGCTTTCAACTAGATGGGTATATCTGTCTGGGACCCATATATGTCCAGGAAAGGCAGGTCTACATACTGAGGTATCTAAGGCTGGATGAAGTAAAAGTAAAGAGAAGATACAAGTTAATAAAAGTCTATAAAAATAATTTTAAGATTGTAATTTTCCTATTATTTAGGATAGTTTCTCTCTTCAAAGTTGGAGAAATTGCTAAAGCATGATGAATTACTGACAAACATTTTCATATTTAATGGCTTAAAACAGTATAGTTACTTACGATTCCAGTAATATTAGTACTTATGGAGAAGGCAATGCAAATTATAAGATATAGGTTGGGACCCCATTATTTGGGCAGTATAGAAACATACAGAAAAGTAAAATGGTCTCTCTAAGACAATCTTTGAGAGATAAATCTAAGGCTAACTCTCAAATTTCTTGGTTTCAGAGCTTTATTTACAAACAAAAACTTACTGGGTTCCAGTTAGATGAATACAACAGAGAGAGAATTTGAAAAATCTAAACAGAAAAATATAAACTATGACTACAATATCCATTTTGAAGCATTTCATGTGGAACTGCTAATGTTGAAAAGAATAACAAAGTGAATGACTAATTAAAAGGTCCATTTTTAAAAAGAGTTCTTGCAAATGCTCTTTCTGTTGGCATTTAAAAATTGGGCTCTTACCATAATTTCTTGAAACAAATTGCATATGCAAATCATTGCCTCTGTAACTGTTTAAAATCAGCAGGACTGGCTACTTGTATTCCCAGAGAAAAGGGCATAGAGCTAATTGACCCTGCCAGAGACCAAATACACCCACTGTGTATTAATTTGTGGCACAATTATGTCTGTGTAAGTTTTCACATGCCAATTATTGCCTTTCAAAAAATCTACATATTCCTAATATCTCTGCAACTGAAGAGAAAGAGGAGAGAATCTGCTCTAAACAATGCAATTAGAGCAGTATAGGCAATTAACTTTGCTATTTAGTATAAAGTTGAGAGCACCAAAGATGAAGTAATAAATATTCACAAACACTTCCCCATTATACAGAACCGCAGAACAGACACACATTTTTAATATACAATACAGGCAGTCTTATTATTAAACTTAATGGCATCTGAGAAATGATGAAACGCTCACAGCCTTGAGCTTGTAATGAGATAAGCTTGTAGCCTGATCGGCTTGCATACAAATCATCTCATCTGAATAAAATTAATGTGTGATTTTTATATCTCTCCTCAAGCACTCCTGAGCCCCCTTTTTCATTTTATGAATAATTATAGAAAATAAAAGTTGATCCCTGATATGATATATCAGAAAGAGAATCTTCAATACATGACATTTTAAGTTCTTATTTCTGATGCTGAATGTAAGAGTTCTTATAAGTCAATGAAAAATAGATTCTAGATGCTAAATACAATGTAAGTAATAATTTTAAACTTTTATTTTAGTATGAAATGTTTAATTTTTAAACATATTTTTACATTCTACAATAAGAATAACATGCTGGAATTTAATGCTAAAGTGATTGACATTCATAGATTTAATTACTTTCCATCTGAAGAAAATTTGGTGTTACATCAAAATCTTCATTTTCGAATGATAATACTAAGGAAGATAAATGTATAACGTGTATGCCATTTCAAGATAAGTCTAAATAGGATATTATATATTTTAGTTTAACTGAAGTAATTAAAGTTTACATTCAATATTCCAAATTCCAAAATAAGTCATTTTTTGTCACTCCTTTTTGAAGTGAGTTCATTGCAATGTTTCACTTAAGACAAATTGCAAGTACCAGATGGAGTTGAAGAGCAGGAACACTTCTTGACTAAGAACCAACAATTACTGAATTTGTAGTATTCCCCACGCCTTACTGTAGGCCTTTATATGACTTATCTAATCACAGGCATCTAAGGGTAGGACATTGCTCTCTTCCCTACACTGTCTAGTAATATTTAGCTTCTGTATTTATCAAAGAGTAAAAAGCACAAAGTCTAAATTTTCATTGCAAAACTCAACTGAAAAAATAAAACTATGCTGGGAACTGTGGCACATGTCTATAATCCCAGTACTTGGAAGGCTGAGACAGGAGGATTATAGGTTTGAGGACAAGGTATGGTAATTTAGTAAAACCTCATTTCAAAATATAAGGGACTAGGTGTTCAGTTGTAGAACACCTCTGGGTTCAATCCCCAATACTACAAAAATAAATTTTATCTCCTAAGACAAAATTATGAAGTTCTACCATGGTTCTCAATAAAATAGAAAATTAAGCTATATGTAAATTAAAAGAATGTTTAGTAAAACTATTTAGATAAAAGCTCAATTGAAAACTCAAATTTCTTTCTTGAATTTCCCTAGATTTCCATTTCATTGTTCCTGTGAAGAAATCTCTTAAATGATATAATTGAGAATTAAGTGAGTTAAGACATAAGGTCTACAATAAGGCCTGGAAAATACTACATGTTCAGTAGGTATTGGTTATTAGTCAAAAAGAAGAATTCCTGCATTTCAACTCCATCTAGAACTCTTGTATGCCTGTCAAGAACCAATTTGTTAGTTCTCATAAACAGTATTTTTTTTTCAAGCTGAACTTTTTCTTTAATTCAAAAATCATAAAATCTGGTAGGAATTTTCACTCAGATTCCAAGTACCATTAAGTGCCCTTTCTTAAGACAAACAAACAAATAAAAGCAACCTCAGATATCATAGACAATGCATTATGTGTGTGGTTTATAAAGGGAATTGTTTTGGAAGCCTTCAAGATGATCCTCAAGCTTGATAATGTGCTCTGAGGATTCAAAGAACTCAGTTCTTATGGATATGATTTATTACAGGGAAGATACAGATTAAAATCAAGAAAGGGAAAAGATGCATGGAATAAAATACAGATAAACCAGATAGAAGCCTCCCAGAGATCTTCTCCCAGTAGATTCTCAAATTAAGTAGGTGACACTTAATTTTCCCAGCAATGATGTGTGACAACATGGGCAAAGTGGTATCAACCAGGGAAGCTCATCTAAGCCTTAGTATCCAGGGTTTTATTGGAAGGTCAGTATGTAATACCTGCACAACTTAGCACTCAGAACCAAAACTTTCTCAGAGCACTCACCATAAATTACATGGCTAGCATAAACTTATCTGATCAAACTGGTAAAGCATGGCGCAAGACTTTAGGCATATAAAAAATACTTTTAATATGTAGAATGCTCCAAAGGTTCAGATTATCTCCTGTAAGTCGGCCAAAACCCAAGTATAAAGACAGACCTTTCTTAGGAATGTGCAACTTTTGAGGGACCCAGGTCTACTGAGTTAACCCTTTTCTGGCTGTAGTTATAAAATGGAACTTGAATCAGTGCCACAGCACACACAGTTAAAACTATATGAAACTATCAATGAATGAACACATCTGTATGTCTTATTAAATGAAAATGTGAAGTTACCTAGTTATAAGTTCTAATAATACTCTCTTTAAATTACTTTTCTAGCTGAAAAATTTTCAGTAATCCAGGTATATCACTCAAAATTAGACATGGCTCATAGTTGTGGCTGATGCCTCGGTTTATGGTTTCATGCTCTGGTTCCTGAAATGGAGCTTCACCTTGTTTCTATCACTCAGGTCATTTCTATAACTTTGTTTTCCTCGACACTCGCAGGAAAATTCTGAACCTGGGCCCAGACCTCCCAGCTGCCCTGAATAATGTGATTCAATCTGGCTCTCTGGATCTACTACCAGCACTGGGCTCAGACCCATCAAGTTCAGGGATCCTGAAGCACACAGATCCCCCGCGGCGGTCTGCACTGCTATGCCCATGTTATCTCCTCAGCTCCCTGACAGGCCACCTGACAGAGGGGACTCCTTTCAGTTCCCTACCTCTGAAGATTTACTCTACCACGGTAAATAAGTTTATTGTCTTTGTCCATTTGTGCTGCCATCACAAAATTCTGTAACTTGATGATTTCTTTTTTTTTTTTTTTGCGGTACCGGGGATTGAACCCAGGGGCGTTCTACCTCTGCGCTACACCCCCGGCCCTACTTTTTTATACTTTATTTTTGAAACCGGGTCTCACGAAGCTGCGGAGGGCCTCACTAAGTAGAGAGAAAAAGAGAGAGAGAGAGAGAGAGAGACAGCTGAGGCTGGCCGCGAACCAGGATCCTCCGGTCTCAGCCTCCCAAAGTACTGGGATTACAAGCGTGCGCCACCACAGCCGGCTAACTTGATGATTTCTTAAGAAGACAATTATTTCTCATAGTTTTGGATGCTGGTAATTCAAGAACAAGGTCTGGCAGATTTGGTATCTGGTGGGGGCCTCGTCTCTACTTCTAAGTTAATGCCTCCAGATGGCTTTGTCCTCCACATTGGACAAATATTGGGTCCTCACATGGTGGAAGAGAGGAAGAGAGGAAAGGCACTCTCTCAAACACTTTCATAAGGGCCCCAATTCCATCCATGAGAACACCACCTCATGTCTTATTCACCCTTTCAAGGCCTCTCCTTTTAATACTATTACACTAATGATTGCGTTTCGACATAGGAATTTAGCACGCTATAATATTACATTTTGACATAAGAATTTAGCACACTGCAGCACTTATACCATCCCTTGTCCTTACATAGGTTTTTCTCCTAAAATAGTAGACTTCACAAGGTACTCGGTTCAGAGAAAAAAATGCATCTTTTATTCACATGAAATTCATTCAACAAGTATTTAGTGATTTTTGTGAGTTTCCTTTAAGTGCCAGGCACTAGTCTAATATTGGGAAATATGCATATATGTAATTCTAGCCAATGAATGTCTATGTTGACATATATATTTGCATAAATACACACACACACAAAGATAAAGTTCTAGTCTTTTTTTTTTACTACACAAAAAAAGGTCAGCGTGTAGAAATGACTTTCAGATTAGCCTCTCTCTTTCATTCTTTTCATAGATTTGGGATCTTTTAGTGCTTTGCCTATGTCCAATCTAGCTTAGCTCACTTTTCAATCCCACTGAAAATAGTACACTCCACTTCTGCAAGTACAAACTGTTATATTTTCCACTTCACAGATCCCAATCTGTACCACTGATTGTAAAACTAATACTCTTTGTCCCTGCATGCCCCTAAATGTGCTGGAGAGTTCCAAAGGGCCCAGTCTCCCTCACATTAAAAACAAAGAATAACAAAGTGAATTGCCCTCTCTTGACACAAACAGCTGTAAATCCAACACTACATGGCCTCTAGTTCTACTCATGGAAGAAACCTCTTGAATACAGTGATATTCAGGCCACTGGAGGAAGAAATTCTACTCTCCAGTTAGTATATCTGCACACAATAGATAAAGATAATAAAATGTAAGCATTCAATAAATTGTCTCTGAGGTACATCATGAAGGTATAATCTCAAAACTGCAATATAGACATGGCATTGAATCCTCTGAAGACTTAATTTACACTCCATCTCACATTTTCATTAGCAAAAACGAGTTAGCCTCAAATCGTTGCACAAGAGTCAGAGGGCTTCACATGCTCTGTTCTCATTGTAAGCATTATTTCTTTTTCTGAGCACAAAGTTTATAGCAAAAATCAGATTCTTGTGTTGTAGATGATAACATTTTGGTGATGTAGAATGGCATTATACAACAAAGCATGCTGAAAACAAAAGGCCAGTTATGGGGATTCATCTTTAGTTCATATTTAGAAAAAATACAGTTGGGTATGGTGGTACACACTTGTAATCCCAGTACTTGGGAAGCTAAGACAGGAGGATCGCAGGTTCACGGCCAGCCTCAGCTGCTTAGTGAGGCCCTTGGCAACTTAGTGAGACCCTGTTTCAAAATAAAGAATAAAAAATAGGCCTGGGGGTGTAGCTCAGAGGTAGAATGCCCCTGGCAAGCCCCAGTACTGAAAAACAAACAAAAAAAGAAAAAAAATACATTTATCCCCAAGAAGTGATACTTGTTTGATGTGGAACATTTAGTAAACTCTAAACTTCATTATCACAAATGGCAACTGAGGAAGTGAAGAGTGTTCTCCAGGTGGCATTGATGTGTCAAGTTCTTCCTCAAGAATAACTGTAGATTGCATTGGGAATGCAACATCCTGAGATAAGGAGGAATTGTTCAGATGGTCTGAGCCCTGGTTCAGCCTACCCACCCTAGAAACGGGTGTCCTTCCACACTTTAGCCCATATATCATGTTGCCCCTGAGGTATATAACCAAGGGCAGGCTGCCTTCTGAGGTCCCGAGGCTACTATGCAAGTGTGGCACGTGCAGTTAAGACTCCATCCAACCCCACAGCGTCCTTGAGTCCTGGGAGACTGGCCCACAGTTAGTTCTAGCCGTCTGTTGTTCCTGGCTGGCTATATGATAGACAAAAACTGTTCCATGTAACTTATGGGTGTGAGTGTGTCACACTAGACTCAAACAACTTATTAACCATCACACAATGAACCACTGCTTCACAAAAAGTGACGTGTAAGTTCTGACAATATATTTAAATTTAATTACAATTTTGACCATGGCTAGAGCAAGGAAAAATAAGTGAGTTTATTATTCAGTGTACCAACCATTTTCTGCACCAAGAAACTCACTTTTATTGATAGCTTATCTTTGTCATTCATTCACACTTAAGACAAGTATCTATTGAGAGGTTACCATGTGTCTAATTCTATTCTAGATCCTGAGGACACTATTTGTGTGCCAGTATTGGAAAATTCTCTGGTATTAATTTCTAGTAAAATGTAAAAGGCTGTCATTCAGGCAGGGAGAAGCGGTAGCTCTGTACATTCCAAGAGCTCCCCCTCCCTTCTTTTCTGCCCCTTTGTTGTAATGATTAACCCATAGTAAGAATGCAAAGACAATTGAAGCCTCTAACCTTAGAAGCACTCGGAGACTTAAGAGCGCCATAGAGGCAGTTAAGGCTTTAGCCCTGAGATCACAGTGACTCTGCCTGGCACATTTAAAAACCGTAAAGATAGCAAGGGCCTTATGCCTTGCTCTTAGAGATTATACACAGCTGCACTGGCTACAGCTAGTGCCTCTGTTTATCTCCTATTCTTTGTGACTCGGCCTCAGT
Source organism: Glis glis (assembly GCA_004027185.1). Classification (NCBI taxonomy): domain Eukaryota; kingdom Metazoa; phylum Chordata; class Mammalia; order Rodentia; family Gliridae; genus Glis; species Glis glis. Next base: position 41,164 of record PVJS01003826.1, on the reverse strand, counting down.
ATGAGAAAGGCAAATTTCATGTGTTACATCAAAGTGCCCATAGTTGATAGACAACCAATACAGCCCAATACAATAGGGGTAAAAATAAGGTAGATTATTGACCTCTGCACTTAGTAAGTACACTCAGTAGACTAGAAGGCACCACCTGCCTAAGGAAAAAGTTATGCCTAAGAAATAAGTTACTAGTCCATTGCCTTAGTAATGCTGATAAAAACATACTAATGTGAGAATTGTATTTAAGGAGCCGGGGTTGGAGGGAGGGGTGGAGTTCCACTTTCGGGCTCTCCAGCGTGTCTTCCAGGCACGCTGCTCTTTCTCTCTTCTCTTTTCTATTTCGTACTGACCTTGTAATAAAATTTTGTTAAAGATGCAACCGAGCCGCCTGTTAGTTTTAATTCCTCTCTTCAGAAAATCTGGTCTGAATTGAAGGGAAAGAGCCCAGAGCCTCTCCCACCGTAACATTCTGAATCAGAGAGATAAGACAACTGTTCTTGTGGAACTTATGTTCCAGTGGAAATAGGACCAAATAATAAAAAACATAAGTTATAAATGTTGTGTTGTGTTCTGGAGAAAATAAAGTGGAATGGTATGATAGAAATGAGAGAGTGATGGTTTAAATTGAGTGGTCAGGGAAATTTTCTATGAAGAGGTGATATGATATTTAAGCAAAGATCAGAATCAGTATAATGACCCTGGATGCACATTATGGGAAGCAGAACTAGCTATTGAAAAGGTGGAGAAGAAGCCGGCATGGTGGCGCACACTTGTAATCCCAGTACTTGGGAGGCTGAGACAGGAGGATCCCAGGTTCATGACCAGCCGCAGCTACTTAGTGAGGCCCTCACAACTTAGTGAGACCCTGTTTCAAAAAAAAAAGAATAAAATAGGTCTGGGGTATAGCTTGGAGGTAAAATGACTCTTGGTTCAATCCCTAGTACCGGAAAAAAAAGAAAAGGTGGAGAACTCAGGAAACAGAAATATCAATACCATGGCCATATATGAGTGTGTAGCAGAGAAGCATATGAGATGAATTCAGCAAGCTAAGCTCAGAGAGCCTTGTTGGCAAGGATAATGATTTTGTAAAACATGGTGTACTGGGGAGCCAGTGGATGGTTTAGTGGCATGTGTGTGGAAAATGGATGGTAAGGAGTTAAGGTTGGAAGAAATGGTGATCACTTTGATAGCTATAGCAATGACATACACAACAGACAATGGCAGCATGGAAGAGAAGGGGTAGGAATGGAAAGAGTACAAAGTAGATACCTTTATAATATGGCTTAGGTCCTATAAATAGGACATAATTTTGGAAGTATGTGGGTATAAAGAAAAGGGAATAATCAAAGGATCAAAGACAATATCTACATTTGGAGCCTGAACACACGGAGAGGGGGTTACATTATTTACTGATATGGAAAACTAGGAAAGAGCACATTGAATGCGTGTGTGGGTTTCAAATATGGTAACACTGAAGGCTTTGCTAGATAGCCAATTGGAAGCATCCACTAGGTGAAAAAATTATAAATATATATAATTTATATATGTGTGTATGTGTGCATGTATATATATATACACATATATATATACACACAGTACATATATAGATATAAATGTATATGAAGTCCAATGAAGTAGTATTATAAAAATTATCACAAAGTTGGAAATAAATGAATGAGATACTTGCTATTCTTTCAATGCAGTACTGGTCTTAACTTTCTATTAGCTAGGTCATTTTCCAACTCTAGACTTTTTGCCATTACTGTGGTTATGGAGAATGTTGCAGTATATTGACTTGTAAGACAATAACCAGTTTGGTCACTAACCCAGAAATTTTAACATTTTTTAAAATTGCATATTATATATGCATGCATGTACAACTATGTCAACATACATGCAGCTATCTTCTCATAGTTCTTTGGGCCAATTTAACATTTTTTCTTTAATTAATGAGTTAAAATCCTTGGCATACGTTCATTTTATATTTGCATGAGACTATTGAGTTTATATTTTAATATGCTCTTATTGGTGCACTGTAATTACATATTATAGTGAGGGTCAAAGTGATACAAGCATACATGCACACAGCACTTGGTGTTATTCCCTCCAGATCCCACCCCACTCTCCCCTCCCCATACATGTTAGATTGGTAGTGATACTTTCATATATAAACATAGCATTATTTGAACTGTTTCCTTCATCAAGTTTATATTTTTGAAAATTAAAATTTAATAGATGTAAGGATGAAAGATATAAATCTGGGAGTCATTGACATGCAGATCACAGCTATGAAATAAGTAAGATTATATAGAGATAGCATGGAAAAATATGTGAGAATGGTTCTGATTTCAGAGTCTAGAGAACATAAATGTCAGCTAATTATATGTTCAGAAAAACTCAGGAGGTTTTCATACCTTCGTTTTTCTGTTGAGTAAATTATGGATCAGAAAGCTTGAGTAGCTCTTCCAGAGTCTCACAACTGAAAAATGTTAGCTCTGGTCATTTGAACTAAAAAATTCATGTTCTGTTTTTTTTCTCCAAGGACAACTGAATTCTCAATATGAAAATGGCTTAATTTGTTGTAGAGTTAATGGACAATCTAGGCAATCTCCCGCTTTTTATTCCCATGTTCACCCCCTGTTGTGTGTGATTGCTATAATTTAGGCCCTGGACACTACAGAACTATCCCTTAATCTGTATTATTTTACCCAAAAGAGTCACTCCAAAATTGGTAAGTAGAGATTATTTAGGAGATTCAAATACTATCATGTTATGAGGCATTTTTACATAAGCAAAATGGGAAAAAGCAACTTACATATAAACTATATTTTGGATATGTATTTATAAATTTTTTTAGCTGAAAAAGCATTCATCAGCTAAGTAGATTATTTAATATTCCTCTTTCTAACTTATGACTTCCTATTAGATAATTATAAGACAACACATAATGACCATTGGTTAATCCTGAATCTAAAATTATAATCAATTTTATCCATATGAAATTTAAAATATGATAATGGAAAAGTTTTAAAAAATCAATTCACAATGAGATTAAAGGCAATGCATAAAGAATATATTAAAAGAATATATTGTGTAATACAAATTAAATAAGCTGGGCGTGGTGGCGCACGCTTGTAATCCCAGTACTTTGGGAGGCAGAGACCAGAGGATCCAGGTTCGCGGCCAGCCTCAGCTCTCTCTCTCTCTCTCTCTCTCTCCTTAGTGAGGCCCTCCGCAACTTCGTGAGACCTGGTTTCAAAATAAAGTATAAAAAATAGGGCCGGGGGCATAGCGTGGAGGTAGAACGCCCCTGCGTTCAATCCCCGGTACCGCAAAAAAAAAAAAATTAAATAAATGTCATTATTTCTTTCTTATTCCCTACATTTTTTAATATGCATGTACTTGTTATGCAGGTAGTAAAAATAGTTTTAAGAAGCTTAGGAAAATGATAAATCCACTTAGATGACTTTTATAATCAGTGATAAAGAATATTAAACCACCAGAAAATATATTTTTTCTTTAAGAAGTAATAGTTGAAAATGATAAGGAATAAATCATATAATCTAAGCAAAAGTTTAATGTATAATACCAATTTCATTGGCAATGATACATTTCAGTAGATTTGAAATCAGTATGTCAGAGAGATGTCCACACATCCATGTCGATTGCAGCACTATTTCCAATAAATAAGTTAAGCAATCAACCTAAGGTTGCAGCAACAAATGAACAAAGAAATGTGGTATATAAACACAAGAGAATAGTATTCAGTCTTAAAAGAAAAAGGAAATTCTGTCATTTGCAACATGGATAGAATTGGAGAACATTATGCTGAGTGAAATGGATCAAGCATAGAAAGACAAATACTGCATGCTCTCACATATGTATGTAATATAAAACAATTGACCTCATAGAAGCAGAGAGAATGGTGGCTACAAGGCTGGAGGGTAGGGGAACTGGGGAGGTGATGGTCAAATGGTACAACAAAATCCCAGGAAAAATGGAGGGTTTGGGGGAAATCTATTGCATATTATGAAATATAGTTAATGACAGCATATTATGTGTTTCAAAAATCAATAAAAGTAAATATCAAATGTTCTCATCTCTAAAGATGGTATTTGAGGTGATGGCTATGTTAATTAGCTTGACTTAATTATTTCACATTGTATTCATACATTATAACAATCTTTGTACCCCATAAATATATGCAATTATAAGTGGTCGATTTAAAATAAATTGATAAAAAAGAATCAACAATGTAAAACCAGAACTTCGGTGCCTTAGGGCCACTTAAGAGAACCGTAAATAATTATATAGAATATGAAAAATACAAACTAAGATTTTATGAATACAATGATTATAATATGGAAACTAGGCTGTTATAGTTTGAATCCTGATTGTCTTCCAAAGGCCCATGTGTTGAAGGCTAGTTCCCCAGCTCATGATGCTACTGTGAAGTGGAGGAACATTTAGTAGGTGGAGCCTAATGGGAGGAAGTTAAGTCATTGGTGGGCATACCCTTGAAGGGGCTACTGAGAACTCCGCTACCTCCTCTTTCTTTGCTTCCTGGCTGCCATGAAGTGAACAGCCCTTTGCCACACTAATGTTCCCACCATGCGGTATTGTGCCACCAGAGGCCCAAAGCAACACTGTCAGGTACCCATGGGCTAAAAACCTCTGAAACCATGAGCCAAAATAAATCTTTTGTCGTGTGTGTGAGTGTGCGTGCGTGTGTGTGTGTGTGTGTGTGTGTGTGTGTTGCTGGAGATTAAACCCAGGAAGATTCTACTGCTTTGCTATACCCCCAGTCCTATTTTACTTATTTTTTTATTTAGAAGCAGGGTGTCACTAAGTTTCTGAGAGCCTCTCTAAGTTGCTAAGGCTGGTTTTGAACCTGAGATCCTCCTGACTCAGCCTCCCAAGTACTGGGACTTTTTGTCTTTTTATATTGGTCACCTCAGGTCTTTCACCATAGTGATGGAGAGCTGCCTAACACAATTGCAATCATTCACAAAGTTATTTTGGACCTTTAGTGTATGATGCCAAGTCAATTAATATCTACTGATGATCAATGCTGCATTAGATAATGTTATGGCTGGGAAGGTAGTTATTTGTAAAGAAAATTAAATTTGTATAAGGGAAAATGATTTGTTTTTCAAGGGCTTTTTCCACATTAAAATAATTTTAACATATCTCCAGTAATTTGTGGGATAGTCCACTGTTTTCCCATAAGTGTAGAAATCAAACTTGATATCTTTTCCCTAAATACTGTCTTCTTAATTCTCAGGATAAAAAATATTTTGTTATCTTAAATGGATTCATGTTTATTGTCTACTATTAAAGACTCATTTAGTAAGACTGGGATGGGCCCTAAATGTCTATATTTCATAAGTGTCTCATGCAAATCTCATTCCAATACTCTGTAGAGCCTTCTGTAAGCAAAGTCTCTACATTCAGTACCTATATCCTGCCAATCTTTCTTAGCAATATTTTCTCACCTGCGGTTCATAGTCAAAATCTTTACTATATAACTCTACTTAAATGAAATAACCATCAACTCTTACTAGAACTTTTTTTGTGTGTGTGTGGTGCTGGGGATTGAACCCAGGGGCATTCTACATCTGAACTACAACCTATTCATTTTATTTTTTGTTTTTAAAAAGGGTCTCAGCCAGGTGTGGTGGCACATGCTTGTAATTCCAGTAATTGGGGAGGCTGAGAAAGGAGGCGCACAGGTTCAAAGCCAGCCTCAGCAATTTAGTGAGGCTCTCAGCAACTTAGCAAGACCCTATTTCCAAACAAAACAAAAATAGGGCTGGGGTTATAGCTTGGTGGTAGAATGCTCCTGGGTTAAATCCCCAGCACACACACACACACACACACACACACACACACACACACACGGTCTCACTAGGTTGCTGAGAGTCTGGCTAGGTTGCTGAGAGTCTCAATACATTGCTGAGAAAGTCCTCCAACCTGAAATCCTCCTGTCTCAGTCTCCCAAGTGCTGGGATTACAGGTGTGTACCACCATACCCAGCTAGTAGAATTCTATATATGGCCTTTCCCCATGATATCCTAAACTTAATAATAATCCCTTTTAAGACAGAAAATCCTTAGACACCAGAACCTGTCTACCTTACAAATTTTTATGTTCTCAGTACTAACCCTTTATGAGTGACATAAATTTATTTGTTGAATTATTGAATAAATCTGTTAGAACAAGATCAGCCCTTGAAAATCACTTTTAATAAGAACATCTTCTGCACAAAAGTGTCTAATAGCTGCCAATCAGAAAAATTAAAACTTCATGAAATCCTAATGATAATATGAATTGTTTTTAAAGTAGATATTATAAGATATAAAATGATTGAATTCTCATTTGTACCACAATTATGTTTCATGATTCATTCATTTCAGTCAACCAGTTAACCAACCAATATTTTACAAAGCCTTACTAGAAACATAAATTCATTATGCAAGTTGATAATGTTATAATTTAAAATATTACTGTAAAAGACATATATGCACATGAGATATAAAACTATACAAGAGAGTAGATAGCAAATTTCCATTTTATGTATGTGTATAGTAGAAGGCAATTAACAATCCCTTAGGTAAGGCTTTGCTGAGATGAATGAACCTAAGTGGCTTCTAAGAATAGTTAGAAATTAAATAAGCAAAGAGGGGTGAAGGGTTTTATAGACATTCTGAAATAGAAGAATGTGGGATGACTTTGAGAGAGATAGAATACATCAACTTGACAAAAAAAAAGTTTTATCGAGAGTTAAAGTGTGAAATGAGTTTTAAAGGGTAGTTGTGTTTTAAGAGAATTATGTCTGCTGGGTCAAAGGATTTGAAGTTTATCTTACAGGCTCTGTGTTGACTTGATTCTATAAAGGTAAGTGGCCAGCAGAGGGGTATGAATTAGATAATTCCCCATGTTTTAAAAATTGGAAATAAAATACTTCAGAAAACCTAAATGCTTGTATCTTGCTATTTAATCTTATATCCAATCCATGTTTATTGAGTGTGGACTCTATGCTAGGCATTCTGTTAGCTAGGGGGGTACAATGTTGAGCAAAATTATACACAAGTGCTTTGTGCATGTATGCTTCTATCACCCTTAAATTCATCAAGATATATGATTACAATGCACCAATAAAAATTATACACATAAAACTTTTAAGTCTAGTGGGGCAGACAGACTAATCAAACATTACAAAACTATATAACTGGAAGTCATGATGACTTCTCTGGAAAAGTTCTTGGTGTTTTAAAAGCTTATGCTAGGGTTGCAATGATTTTTTTAAATAAATGACTTTGAGCTCAGGTCTCAGTAAAAGATTGGGAGTAGAGCATTATATGCAGAGGAAGGGGCATGTATGGTTGCCCTGTTGTGCCAGGGAGCAGAGTACTTTTGAGGATTTAAAAGAATGCTAGTGTATCAGAGAGTGAGGGTGAGGAGACCTATATTGCCAAAGAAGAGGCAGGAGCTCTATTAGCAGGTCTGTTTAGGACATTTTAATGAGACTGGTCTTGGAAAAAGTAATGGTGGTGACTCACTGAGGAATTTTAATAGAAGACTGACATTAAACTAAAAACATCTAATTTAAGCTAGAATATAGAAAGGGTATATTATATGTCTGAGTCATCTGGCTGCTAAAATGAGTACTCCATCCAGGCAAAAATTAGTACTAAATTCTGATTATGATAATTTGGCAGATAAAATAAAGAGGCGTATTGAAGGGCTGTTTATAGTGAAACTTAATGATAGATTGGCAATTGGAAGTGGGAAAAAATGGAATTTCAATTATTAAAAAATAGGTTTTTGGCCAGAGTAATTAGAAGGATGATGGGCTCATTCATTAAGAAAGCAAAATATATATATGGCATATTTTAATATCAGTATAACTAATGTATGTACTGAAAATATACCAAATCTATTTAGTTAAAGAATTAAACATGTCAAAATACATAAAATATGGGATCCCTTTTTATATCATATAATCTAAGAGTTATTTTAGAATAGTCCATTATTTTTCACATATTTTTAAAATATTATACTACAACTATTTTTAGGAATACCAAAGGCCATCTGTGGACTAAACATTTAGGCTCTTCAAAACTATTTTCATTTATGCACTTGTTCAAAAAGCATTCCTTAATAGAAATTTCACAATGTACTTAAATATGAGGTAGGGCAATTCTTTTTTCATTATTCTTTCTTTTCCAAAGACATTTTGTTTTCCTAGGGTGGTCAATTACATTAATAATTTTTAGAATTTTAGAAGTACATTGTCAAAATCACCTATTTAATTTTAGTTGAAACCAAATTAAAACTATCAAATAAATCAGGGACTTCTATTTATTTTATTTTTAACTGGTGCATTGTAATTATGCATCATCGTGACATTCAAAGGGATACATTCATATATGCACACAACATCACTTGCTGTGTTTCCCTCCCTCCCCTCCTCCTCCCCCTTCTTCTCCCTTCCTGTACATGCTGGTGAGATTGGTAGTGATACACTCATATATGCACATAACATTATTTGTTCTGTTTCTTCCCCCAAGACTCCTTTCCACCTCCTTCTTTCCCTCCCCCAATCCCCCTTTACTATTCTACTGGTCTCTCTCCTCATTTGAATGATTTTGCTTTTCTTTCCTATTTTCTCTTTACCTTCCACAGATGAGAGAAAACATGTGGCACTTGATTTTGTGAGTCTGGATCATCTCATTTAGCATGATGTTATCTAGTTACAACCATTTTCCTGAAAATAATGTAATTTTGTTCTTTATGGCTTTGTAAAACTCCATTGTGTATATACACCACATTTTCTTTACCTATTCATCTGTTGACAGACCTAAGGTTGGTTCCATAACTTTGCAATTGTGAATTATGCTGCTATAAACATAGTTATGCATGTATCACTATGGTATTTGGACTTTAATTCTTTTAGAAAGATACTAATGATTTGTATAACTGCATCATATGGCGGTTCCATTCCAAGCCCTTTGAAGAACCTCCATACCGATCTCCATAGAGGTTATACTAATTTAAAATCCCACTAACAGTGTATAGGTGTTCCTTTTCCCCACACCTTTGCCTAAATTTATTATTGTTTGTATTCTTGATGATTGCCATTCTAATTGGAGTTAGAATCTCAGTATAGTTTTGATAAATGAAGGATTTTTAATATTTTTATAATATTCTATTTTCTAAACTCATTTTGTTATAAAACATACTATAAATATAAACTGTAATGATTAACAACTCATACCTATTATTTAATTAATAAAATATGTACCCATTTCATCTACTTTTCTGTATATGAGGTTATGATATAGAAAGAAGTTAAGTGGTCATAGTCTTCCTGTTCCTGGCTTCATCAATATCTGGGTTTGAAAGAACTAAGTTAAATTCTTAAAGATTATATTATAAATTAGTAAATTTTAAAAGTAATAAAATAAAATTAATAAAATAAAAATTAATACAATTCAAAAGTATGTACAATTTTGATAATGCTCTATGCATGCAAGAAAAAAAAATAAGCTTAGGGAACCTAAATGCTACTTTGCTGTGTACAACTTCCTTACTTTTATTACCTTTGTGACAAAGCCAAAATTATCTACACATATTGGTTGCTGAGGAACAAGGGCACATAGGCTTAGAATTACTGTCAACTATAATGAATTAGGTGCTCAACTGTGGAAAAATGTATCTTTTGACAGGTTGCAAACCATTTCCAAAATTATTAAAGTAATAAAGTGCATCTTAAATCCTAAACTATTGCTGATTTCAAACCTGATAGAACATTTTCAAGGATAAATTTTGCTTTTGAAGGGAAAAAGCACTCTGTACTTGAAATAAAATTTGACTACTAAATAGACTACTGTTAGAAATTCCTCAGTAAACATGGCACAACCATATGTGGGAATCTAAGTAACCCTTACCTTCCTATCCTTCTACGTGTAGTAGTAATGCACTAGAAAATTTCCTGAAAATAAATAAGGCAAAATCACTCAAATTTTCAAATGCATAATTCAAGAAATACTCAGATTAATTAAGACTATAAAATAAAGCTGGGCGTGGTGGCACACGCTTGTAATCCCAGTACTTGGGAGGCAGAGACCGGAGAATCCCGGTTTGTGGCCATCCTCAGCTACTTAGTGAGGTCTCCGCAACTTCGTGAGACCCGGTTTAAAAATAAAGTATAAAAAATAGGGCTGGGGATGTAGTTCGTAGGTAGAAAGCCCCTGGGTTCAATCCCCGGTACAGCAAAAATAAAAAAAAAAAGACTATAAAATAAATGCCAGCCAACTCTAAATATTAAACTTGTCTTTGGCAAGTGTATTTATTTATTTATTTATTTATTTATTTATTTTGCAGTAATGGGAATGAAAAGCAGGGGCATTCTACCTCTGCGCTACGCCCCCGGCCCTATTTTTTTTATACTTTATTTTGAAACCGGGTCTCACGAAGTTGCGGAGGGCCTCACTAAGGAGAGAGAGAGAGAGAGAGACAGCTGAGGCTGGCCGCGAACCCGGATCCTCCGGTCTCCGCCTCCCAAAGTACTGGGATTACAAGCGTGCGCCACCACGCCCGGCTAATTGTAAAATAATATACTAAACTTTAGTTGCCAGTTTTGGATGAAAATTACATACCTTAACTTTTGGTAAATTATCTTGTTTATGTTAGTCTTCACAACAATCTTATGTATGAAGAGAGGGTTATAGAATTTATACAAGGTGTTTAAAATGACACTTCTAGAAAGATGTAAACCTACACCCTGAAACTAGGTTTCTTATTATAACCCCAAAGCTTATCCTCTAAAGAATTACTCTATGGCCAAGTATGGTATTGAAAAATACATTTCCACTGATATTAAATTGAAATTATGAAATATGACCCAAAATGGACAATAACACAATAATCATGATGGTTATAGCTATATAAAACCATACTGTTTTAAAATCAGGGATCACATGTTATTTTTCAGTTCATAGGGTTTATCCCAAGTGTCCTGAGCAACACGAGTGTGGCTGGTGATTAGCAAATGGTGAATTAGACAACACAATGAAACCTCATTAACTAAAGCTAACTAAAAGCTTAATCTTAAATGGTGAGCATTTTAAATTTAAAAAATCCTTTAAAAACAAACGAAGTGCTTCTAAAACATTTATTTAGAAACATCTATGAGCTAGGTCTTGAGTCAAAGAGCAAATAAGATATGTTGTCTACTCTCAGCGAATTTACAACCTGATTCAAATATGTGAAATGCTGTGACAAAGGTTTCCACAAAAGCTAGGAAACAAATCAGGATAAGCATTTTTATAAAATTGCCATTGGATTTAAATATTCAAAATTCAATGTTTATTTTATCAAATATCATTTATAATAATAAATTTGGAGTTTATTAAAACAATACTCCAAATAGCCCTGCTTTATAGTCCTAAATGTGTTTTGGTCAAGTGCAAATCTCTAAAAAACTATTTTTTTACATGCATACATAACACAAACTAAATTAATCCAAACTTTAGTCTCCTTAACTAAGGAAAATTTAAACTTTCCAGGCACAGATTTTTCATGTTAAATTATTTTGATTAATTGAATTTTTCCTTTAGGAATTATCACCACTAATAAAACAAACCAAGAGCATGTGCTTTCCAATATGACATACAGCTATATCACTTATGAAGTATTTCTGCCAAATTACCACATTTAAAAACTTATTTTGAACTGGGTATAATGGCCATGCCTATATTCCCAGTACTTGGGAGGCAGACACAGGAGGATTGCAGTTTTGAAGCCAGCCTCGGCAACTTAGCAAGACTTTCATCAACTTAGCCAGACCCTGTTTCAAGATAAAAAGTAAAAAGGGCTGGGGATGTAACTCAGAAGTAGAATATTCCTGGGTTCAATCCCTAGTACAGAAACAAAAACAAAACAACAATAACCACAATAAAACCCCCACTTATTTTGAAGTAATATCACCCAAACTCAAGTTGAGGAATTTTATGCAAAATAGCTCAACTCTTCAAAAGTGACAGTGATACAAAATATGAAAACAATCTTAGGAGGTATGTCAGATGAAAGAAATTAAAAAGAACTATTGCATGCACTGCTTGATTTTGGATTTTTTATGAAATAATTGACATCACTGAGACACTTGTAGAACTTAATAAAATATATAGATTTGATAACTTTTATAAAAGTGTTAATTTTCTGACTTTATTAATTGTGCTGTAATTATATCCCTTCCACTCTTCCTACTGCTTGGGTGATGAGGATGAATAAAATCATGTGAGAATTTGTAAGTGCTGACAATCTGAAATGCAGTGTCTGGCTCCTTTCTACATCATATGACTCTCCTCTTTACTATAGTCCAAGCCTTGTACCCTGTATAGCTTTCTTTCATTCTTTGTTGAGTGCAACCTTGTAAAATCTAAGCAGCATCAAGAGTCTCTTAAGTAAAGGCCTTCAGCAGCAAAGGTTTTTGTTTTCTAGGTTGTGATGTTTTGTTTTGCTTTTTAATGAGTTTTACAATGGGGATAAGATTGTAAAAAGAAGTAGAGTAAAATATTTAAAAAGATATGTGGGTCAAAGGCTCATGATAAATTTAACTGCCAGAAGTTTTTACTCTTTCTTATCTGAGAATCTTACTTGTTGATAATTAGTGATGATAGGAAAGAGAATGCATCACTTTCTTCAATGGTTTCCACATAAATTTCTGGACATGGAGACCACAAAAGAATAATCAGACAAGCACAGTGATGAAGACTCGAGAAGAGGGCAAATGTTCCCATGCCTTGGGTCTTCATAGGCTTGCCTCTGCCTAACTTCCAGCCTAATTTCTTGTTGGGTTTCATCTTTCTTCTTGTCCTATGTTCTAGCTGTCCTGAACCACTGGCATTTGTCTAAACATACCTGCTATCATTTGGGTCTTGTTTGTCTCCCCAAAAGTTTATGCACTGGAAGTTTGGTCCCCAGTGTAACACTATAGAGGTGGTAGAAAGTTTAGGAGGTGGGTCCTGGTGGGAGATGATTAGATCCCTGAAGTATCACTCTTGGAAGTGATTAGTGCCCATCTCTTAGGAGTGGGTTAGATTTCCTGTAACTGGACGAATTCTCAGGAGAGCAAGTTGTTATAAAGCAGGACCACTCCCTTTACACTGTCCCTTCTGCACACAGCCATTGCCCTTGTGCTTCTGCACCATGTTGTGATACAGTCACAGGATCTCGCCACAATGCCAATGCCATGCTGTATGGAGACTCCACCAACTAGGATCATGAGCCAAATAAACCATTTTACTTTATAAATTACCCATTCTCTGGTATTTTGTTAGTAATGCAAAATGGACTAAGATGACCTCAAATTTTTATTTATTTTATTTTATTTTATTGGTGCATTTTAATCATACATCTTGAAAGCATTTTAAAACACTCAGCTGGTTTTCTCTGACTATGGATGATCATTTCTACTCTTCAAACCTCATTCAGTTGAAGAATAGTTACTCACTTTTAAACTCCAATAGCAGATTTACCCCCATATAAAACCCTTCATGCTCTTTTCTCTGCACAGACTCATACTCAACAATTTAATCTACCTTTTGTGCTTATCTTTTGATATCCCCATTGGGAAGTTTCCATTGACAGCTTATCTTCATCCTCCCTAAACCTAATAGAGAGGCAAACACATAGCATGTGCTCCATAAATTATTGAATACATGAAGCTGAGAGGCAGAGAACACAGAGAGAGTAGAGATGATGTACACATAAGCAATTCAAATCAACCTTTTCTGACCTACTGTACTTTTACTGTTGGGAAAAAATTGGAGCACAATTTCATACTTGAATGCCTCAAAATCTCACAAAAAATAATGAAAAGTATGGAGAATGTAGAAAAAAGAAAATGTTCACGAATGAAAATATTTCAAAAAGAGTAATAAAAGGAGTTGCATATCTAATGGTCTATTTAAAATTATTTCCAATATCAGAGCTTAGCAAAAAAGATGGAGACAATAAAACAAAACAACACGTGTACAGCTCCTTACCAGGCCAGAGGTAATCCCAAGTAAATTTAATTATTCCAACAACCAACACATAGTTGAGAATGGAAAAAGGGACTGAGAACTTTTTACTGTCTGATGTGTTACTGAAAGCAGAAGAGATAGTATCTTCCATTTATTTATTTATTATTTTGGTTAGAGGACTTTTATTTGACTACAACTCTTTGGACAATGGTAAACAGCTGTCAAGTTTTCCTGGGATTGAGAGGTTTTCCAGGATGCAAGAATTTTGATGCTAAGACTGGCATGGTCTTGAGGAAACAAGGATAATTGGTCATGTTAAAAGAATACTCATAATAAGATCTAGACTTTGGAAATTCAGTGGCACTAAAAAGTTCCTCTTATCCTCCAAATCATGTCATTTAACCTTGATGATTTTTAAAATCTTCTACTGGAGTTCCTACCTTATGTTAAAGTGAAAATTTCCATTGAAAGTCTGTTTTGATGCCATTAATGTATTGTTAATAAACTAACTCTATTAGAATGAATGATTATCATTTCACTTATCTATGTATTGTATTCATTATGCACTCGTACTATGTGCTAGCTGCTTTGCAAACATTGTTTCAGCATGCCATTTAAAAATCTAATGAAGTAGTGACTGATAATATTTTTATATGTGCAATTTAAAGAAATTAAGTCATTTGCTCAGGCTGCTAGAGCTAATGAATGATTGAAGCCCATGTTTAATCATGGTTATATAATTTAATCATGCTATATTGGAACTTGAATGTTTTGACATTCTGTTCACTGAGGAACAGTCTAAATACAAGGCATTGGGCTAGATAGTCTGGGACTTTTCAAGATGCATGATGTGCTTTTCTTAAGAAGTTTGCTATATTATATGGGCGTTGAAAATGTAAATAAATAGTTAAGATATTACTGAAAAACTGCATACCACTTTAGTGTACACAGCCCCTTCACAAATGTATTACAATAGGCATACTAGGAGTTTGTAATTTCCATTTAATAGAGCAAGTATCTGAAGTTCAAATAAGCAGAATGTTCAATGGCTATTGATATGGCTATTGATTTGAATCCAAGACTTTTGCTTAAAAGCTGATCTGCATTTAGTTTACTGTGTTACTTCAAATACTCATAAGCAGGTAATAATTATAGTATAGACTTTTCCTTACAT
Source organism: Glis glis (assembly GCA_004027185.1). NCBI lineage: Eukaryota > Metazoa > Chordata > Mammalia > Rodentia > Gliridae > Glis > Glis glis. The sequence goes on along the minus strand of PVJS01003826.1, from coordinate 25,963 downwards.
TCATGAGTCTCAGAGATCTTTCTGATATACACACTCTACTCATATCATGTTGTTGAAACTTCACTAATGTTCACTAAATGAATGAACATACATTTCTAGAGTATATCTTATCCCTGGAATTTATTTATCTCATGTCCAGTAATTGATTAGTGTAGGTCTACACAGTAACCACATTATTTCACAAACAGGAGTACTGGGTGTATGTATGTCCCATCACTCTGAACTACATTATGATGTGAGACTACAATGCACCAATAAAAGTGCATTTAAAAAAAGCACAGTGGCTAAAGAAAAGACTCATGAGCAGGATTAGTTTTATAATGTCAGCTCTGTACCTGTGTGATTATGTGTGGAATACTTATCATTGCCTTGCTGTCTATTTCTCATATTCTCTTCTGGTAAAATTAGAGTAATATCCTATATATCTCACAAATTTGCTACAGAGATTGAATAGACTGATATGAATACAAGGCTGAGAATGGCATCTGTCACTCAGTAAACATCATATGTCTCAGCTACTCTTATTACTATTATGATAATGATGTTATTTTATTCAGACTTAAAAATTATTATAGGCTTAGCCCCCTGTTTGATCTTGTAGATATTATGATTACTGTACTAAATTTCCTCATTTATAAATCAGATATTTTCAAATTAACATTACTAAAAAAAAAACACTTGTTCAGTATTTAACACAATATAATTGCCCAAGAGAATTTACATTTTTCCATTTCATCATATTTAAGAAATATTGAGCAACAACAGGGTATGAAGCTCTTTGGTGGTCACTTAGGATGAGTTCTAAAATAGGTAAAATTCTAATTTTCTGTTATTTTTATGTGTGAAACAGACATAATAATCTATTTTCATAAATATCTAATTATATATAGTGAATTCATACTCAGTGGTAACAGTTATAGATGATATATATCACATGTGACTTACTATCCATTTAACTTTTTAAAATTTTTTATTTGTGTGTGTGTGTGTGTGTGTGTGTGTGTGTGTGTGTGTTTTGCTGGGGATTGAACCCATGGGCATTCTACCTCCAAGCTACACCCCCAGTCCTACTTTTTATTTGGAAACAGGATCTTGCTAAGTTGCTGAGAGCCTAGCTAAATTGCTAAAGCTAGCTTCGAACCTGCAATCCTCTTGTTTCAGCCTCCCAAGTACTGGGATTACAGGCATGCATCACCATGCCTGGATAACTTTTGATATATGGTATTTATTCAGTAGTCTGTATATCTTATACATTTGTTAAGGATATACCTTAAATTTTCAACACAGAGCAAAACGTTCACTCTCATATATACTAAAGATCATAATTTTTTCTTTAACGATGAGGATTTAATTGATTTTTTTTCTTAAATTAGTGCTAAGAAAACAGATGAAAATGAGATCACTTCTAAGGATGCTAACAGAGTCCCAAACTCAAGCATTCTGATTCAGTGTATTCTACATATCTCCTTAATAATTAATTCTAATGATTAAATACATTAAAGCTATTAGGGCTATTGATGACTTTTCCAGGTGTAAAATTATAGAGTTGTTATATTTTAAAATATAATCATAAAATTATATGCACAGGGGGTCATTTATATACAATTTTGAATATGAATCTGTCATAGAGAAAAATGTTAGCTAGCAAAATCTACATTAATGCAAGCATTAATGTTCTGCGGGAGACTTCCAGTTCAGGCTGGAATAAATTGCAATCAGGGTCCAAAATTGCTTGGTATTATGAATAGAATAACCTAAACAGGGAATCATATATTGCTTAGAAGAGCTTCCTAATACCTCTCACCTAATAGTGATTTTTATTACTAAGAACACTTAGTTTAACTCTGTATCAGCAATTTTCTTATTGTTCTACTAAGTTTATTATATATGAACACTTATATATTCTGAAAATTGCTAAAACAATATGACTCTTCAGTTTACTACATGAGGAGGATATATTTTTAGAAATGCTAATGTGAGTGTTCTAATTGTTATTGTACCTCAAGCAGTAATACTCATAATAGAAGAATTATTTAAGAATATTCCAATTAGGTAATTTATTTTTATTCAAAATGTTATCATTTTTAAAAAAGAATATGCAAGAGATCAGCCAGAATTGGTCACAATGGGCTATAATCTTTTACACAATTATGTAATGAATTTTAATTTCAAAAATACACTTGCTCAAAATAGTAATGTAATATTTTACTTGAACTTCCCGAGTATTGTTTCTAAATAGTAGAATATCTTGCTATTCATTTGGTAAAGGAATGCTAGCATAAATTTAACATTTTATATAATATATAATACTTCTATAATATATACTATGTATGGGGATGTGTATATTGAGATAAATTTCTCAAATATATTCTAAGCCTGGAGTGTGGGGAAGTTGAGATTTAATTTTTATTTCTTATTTCTGACTTTATCTTTTTGGCTTCTCTACATTTTGAAAGCTGAATTCCTTTATTCTCTATAATATTATAGATCTTTGTGTCTATACTTGCTCATTTTGTGATATAATTGTCTCCTACCACCAATGTTGTCATTCTGTGTCTACCTAGAACAATACTGATCACACTCATATACTGGAAGTAAAATAGCCAGGAGTATAGTATTTAGTAGACACCCAAACTCCATAATCAGTGTTTTTTCATAGTGAAGTTAAAAGTTGATTAGTCTCACAAAATACACACACACACACATAAACACACATGAATAAGCAAAATGCTCAAGTCTGCCTTCATTATGGATACTTCTTTATTATTTGCTTTTATTGTTGTCCCGAAATTACCTCACTGTTTATGTATTTCTCTAGTGACTTCTTCTTTATCTTTTTTTTTTTTTGCAAGATGATAAAAACTGATTGGTGAGGACTCAGTAACAGATATATCTGGATACAAATTCTTGTGTTCTATCTTACCATTCCATGAATTAAGTAAGTGGCTGGTCTTAATTCTATCATCTATGACTCTGATATAATAAATATGGTCCCCTAACTGGTGGTTCATTGAAAGGTTGAGTGAGACAATGCCTATGGCATTCTCACAGTACTTGGAGAGAAGGCATCACTGGACTTGTCCCTGGCTTGCGCCCCTAAGGGCTGCCCTTCATTACACTCTCCCATTTCTGTGGCTCAAGTATGTCGCTCTGCTTATTGTGAACATGTTGGTAATTCCTAGAACCTAAGTACCCCTGATAAAGTGATATTAAAACAAGCTTTAAAAAATTACATCTTAGGCTAAAAGTGGTATTATCGAATTTAAAAGTTTGAAAAATGAGAATGAATTTGTTATTTTAGAAATAAAAGAAATGAAAGAGGAGAAAATGTATTGTCTGGTTCTCCCTCTTATTTACATTTTCTGCAATAAACTTAGAACTCCTATTAGTTCAGTGACATTAAAAGAAGCTTAGCATTTGACCTGTTTGGTAATTGGAATTAATAGTATGTTAATAATAATGTTCATATTTCTACAAATATGATTTATCAGATGATAAATACAGTTGCTATATAGTATGTTACTATAAATAGAAACTCAGTTGGTATTTAAATTATTGTAGATACACTTGGCTTAAATTAAACAAAGAATGTATAAAAATTTAGAGTATAATCAATTTTTAAACAAATGACCTCACTAAAAAGGAGGGAATAAAGGAGATTTGATGAAGAAAACAATTCAGATAATGCTATGTACATATATGAAACTATCAATACCAACCTCAATTACATGTACAGGGGAGGGAGTGGAAGGGAGGAGGGTGGGATTCAGAGAGAAACACCAAGTTCTGTGTGCATGTATGCTTCCGTCACTCTGATGCTCATTATTATGTTATAATCGCAATGCACCAATGAAAGTATATTTTAAAAAAGGAAGATGTAAACTGACAATATATACAAACAATGCAATAAATAACTGCTGGTATAATATGATAGGATTACTTAGTTTGTAAAACTAAAAATCAAAACTCTTCCATTTACCTTATGATTCATCGAAGGTTCTCTTCTCTTCCCAATTTTTAAAAATCTACTCCATCCTCTGTATCACCATATATAGTGGGTTATTTCAGTACCTCATCAGTTCTCATCTGGCCTTCTGAAATGTGACTGAATTCATCCTCTTGCTTTCATTCTTGTCTCCTTCCAATGTATCTCCTAATGGGTTATTCTAAATACTTAACCAGGTCTCTCAGATTTGTGAGCATGTGGCTTTACAATGCCAAATAGGTAGTAAATATTTTAGTGCAGCGGTTCTCAAATTTTAAATGAAGCAGCATCATCTGAAGGGATATTGAAAGGAAATTATGATAACCTTCCTCGAAGTTTCTGATTTGGTAGTTTTGGCCCCTGACAATCTGCATTAGTAACAAGTTTCCAGGTAATGCAGGTTTGGGATCAAATTTTGAGAAACATTGCTTTAATGTTGCCTAAAATGTTTCACATTCACAGTAACTTCATTCTCAATATTTATTTCTTTTATGTTCTCAAACTTATCCATAATATACTATGAGCACTTATACATTTTTACCTAGGATCATATATTCATACATTCTTTCTGGAACATCCTTTTTCACTGTTCTATTGCTCTGCAATGTTAAATACCTCACTTATAATCAGATTCAAGATCCAGCTCAAACATAGTTTGGGTTTTAGACACCTTCCCAAACTCTTCTTGTGTGACCTTCCCATTAGGTCAGAGGTAGTTGTGCACACCCATATCACTATACTTTCCAAAATGTAATTAGCATTTTCTTTCTATTTTGCATACTATTTTTGTGAGTTCCTTGTCATATTCATCTCTACATATTCAGAAAATTCTCTGGCATTTTAGATCTATAAATGTTTAATGTTTCACCTCTAAAAATGTGAAACATGCACATGCCAATCAATGAAAGGAATTTGAAAAAATGAAAATGTGTTCATTAGATTAACTGTATGTTTGGACCTTTTCCTTTTTAACAAAGATATTTTAGGTCTATTATATTTTGTAAAGAATGAGTGTTTTGAATTTTAACAATGGCATAATATTGATAAAACTATATATTTTATATAATTCTTTTTTGGTGACACCGAATAAATTATTCTTGCTATTTCTGTTTTCCTTATCTAGTATATCCTGAAGTGATAAGAGAGATGATGATTATATTAAGTAACAATTCACTAATTCACCAAATTAAGGGCTATGTATCCAAACCTTGTTATTATCAAGCACTGTTCAATGTTAGGTGATTTCTGAAAACTCAGAGATAACCACAAACAATGAAGCAGCAAGTCATTATGTGTTCTCTGTTTACCATTCCACCATCCCTTCTTCTCCCCGTGTACTGTTGTTGGTAAAATGTATGTCACAATACTACTTTACTATTCCACAAAATTGACCTGGTGCTTTTCCAGGACACATTCCTTTCAAGGGTATGTTCTAGTAGGGGTATATAGCTACTGGAGAATTCTCAGGGATAGAGCAGAGGACAGAGATGGAATGGAAGACATATTTGGGCAATCTAGGAAAAAAGAAACAAGTACTCAGCATGATAATATAAATGCTTTTAAGGGTGAACAAAATATATAATTGTTATTTTTCTTTCTTTAGCATGTGCTTGAAGGGATAAGGAAAGAAGGTTTATATTAGGTGACAATTCATTAATTCACTAAATTAAGGAATATATATCAAAAGCTTACTTAGTAAGCACTGCATAAGTTATGCAATTTCATTATAATGGGATTATATTCCTTGAAATGTTTTCTGAGACTAACCCACAATATTTCTATACACATACAGACTTTTCTTTTAATTTTCTTTGACAAGACATGATGTAAAAATTTTTGATAAAATAATGGGAGAAATTTTAATGTATTTTAACCAAAAAAGTTACAAAATGATTTATTTTTTAAATACTCAGAAAATTACTCCAAGTACACCTGCAAACTAGAACAGACTCAGCTTAAAAATTATGATCTTCTCCAAAATATAATAGAATCTTAACATAAACCTTTTATGAATTTAGAATTCATAAAAATAATTTATTTTCTGTCATCAATACCCTGTGTTTAAAACAATGCATATGCAAAAAAGGACTTATTTGAGAAAAAATATTAGTCATAAAACAACTAATATGCTGCAAAGGAATTTGCAGAAACAATCCCATGATTACAGTGTCTAATATAATATATTTAGAGATATATCTCTTTCTACTAATCATTTTCATCTGAATCTTGGCCTTATATTTGCATGCTTATCAGAACAGATACTTATGATTAGCTCACTAGGCTGAGATTTACAATTTAATGTTGAATAATAATTCTAGCCTATTTAGAAGTAGTCATTTAAAAAATATAGTCAGTTGCTGCTATAATATAGAAGTCAATTTGCTTATGCTTTTGAATTTCATATTTGTTTGTAATGCTTTGAGAATGTGAAAATAAAATGGAAGTATATTCAATACACTGATGGAAAGAAGATTAATCTGACAATTTCCACAGAGTACATTGTCTAGGTGGAGCATTTGTAATCCGGTGCTGCTTGGTTGAGGGCCTGGGTGTTCAGAGTTATGCTGAGAATTTAATTAAGAGAAGAATGTTTTCTTTCCCTCTTGCTTTTACATTTTGTTTAATCATCACATTTTATTGTTAGAGTTTTTGTTTGTAGTCAAATGACTTTAGCAGCAACTTTCTTCTCACACTATTCTCCCTTAATCAGAGATGCCTGATGGTCCCATTGCCGTGATCCCTTAACACAGTGGCTGCTAGTCTCTAGACGTGGGCCAGAGAGACATACACTTAAAACTCTTGTTTTGAAACCATTTGATTGGTATTAAACTGTTTTCATTAACGTTAAGACTACCTTGCCATTTCATAACTAGTCATATATTCTGAGCTTTTATGTTTTTAAGCCAAGGTGTCTCTCAACAATGCCTAGCTTATCTGACTTACAGATTTCTCCATCTTCTTGGCTGAGGCCAAGGCTTTGACATTGATTATCCCATTTTTGTTATGACCTTGCTCCTTGATTTTCTTCTGGACCCTTAGATCCAACCTTTTTCCTTGCTCCTTGCTTTTTCTATTCCTGCTCTATTCATACCCTAGTGCCATGCTTGTTTCTTGATTAAAAGCTTCTCTAATAGTACCTTTGAATGTACCCTGCCTCACAAGAGGTGGTCACCCAAGCCCTGCATTGATACTGATAGGTCAATATAAGATGTGGAGGACACACAGAGTTGTAATATTTGGGGAAAAGGATAGCAAGACTTGGACAAAATTCAATAGATAAGCAGTCAGTTAGCATATTAAACTCTATACTGCAATAGATAAAATAATTAAGTATTTAATATTATGAATATTTTTATGGAATTCTTCATGTTAAATTTTGTTCTTATGATTTCCTTTTCAATAAACAAAAGCAATTATCTTTTCTTCTTTTCAGTGTACAATATTTTATTGATTTTTGATTTATGTGTAATGGATTATTTCTGATAAAAAAGATATATTTCTCAAAATATTGTCACCTTTCCAACTATGCTTATATATATAACTATACTTATATATTTTATTTCAATAATTTTATCATCAATGTTTTAGATTATCTACTTCTAGATTTTAAGCCACCACTATTTGAACATTTTTAAAAAGGTGAATTTTAATCTTACAAAAACGTAGTACACTACGTTTTTGGTCGAAACTATATATTAAAATACTTTTCTAATATAAAGTTGAAATCTGCCTTTTCTTGTTCTTCAACATAGACTAGTCACTGGACATGCCAAATTTTAGGTCCTTCCAGTACTTGAATATTTCTCTTTTGTGTCTTTTTTTCCGCATTTTTCAAAGTACCTCATCATAATTTACCCTGTAAGGGGCCTGTTTTCTAAAAGGCAACAAATTTATTAATTCTGTCTTTGTCCATTAGCTCCTCATCATTCCTCCTTTCTTCCTTCTTTTCTTTCTCCCTCACCCTCTTCCTTCCTCCCTTTCTTTCTTCTATTTTTCTCCTCACTCCTCCTTTCATGTTTTTCCTACTTTCTCTTCCTATCTAGTTGTCTCCTTTCTTCCTTTCTTCTTGCATGACCAGTCTGGTGACAAAAGTCAACAATAGCTCAGATTGACATAAAAGCAGCCACAAACACCAATTGGTTAGATAAAATAATTTTAAAATTAAAAATAAAATGCAAAGAATCCTTACCACCATGTGGACGTTCACGGATTTTATCTGAATTTGGGAGATACACATCCTCTGGAAAATGATCTCCCCAACCCCGACTTAGAATTATACATTTATATATTAGACTGGAGAATCTCTTTGAATAGGCTAGTTTAGATTTGGGCTGTGGTCATGGGTGGGGTCTACTCTTGTTTTAGTCAGTTTTTTTCCAACTGTCTCCAAAATACCTGAGAAGCACAACTTAAGAAGAGGAAAGGTTTATTTGGACTCACAGTTTCAGAGATTCAGCTCAGCTCTAAGGGAGAAACCACAGTGACCAGGTGCATGGCAGAAAAAAGTCATTCTCTGTCATGATGGCCCGGAGCAGAGTCAGGAAGCAGCAGCCATGTAGTCATCAGGGCCACACCCCAGTGACCCAGCTCCTCAGCCATGCTCCACCTCTGAACCTTGATGCTTTGGGACATTCTAAACCCAAACCATTACAGCTCTGGTTACAGGATATTGTAAAAAAAACTGTTCTCTTAGTCATTGATACCATTTTCTTTATCATTTTCAGACTTTTAAAGCTAATACGACCTGGTAGAAGTAGATTCTGGATTCCCTGATGAGATATTCATGCTATCTAAGTTTTAACATGAATTCCCTTTATACAATATCATTTATAGCCTGCTTTCTTATATTTTATATCTCTGTGATTATGGTCTTCTGTTTATTTCTGAGAGGATCTTTCAAAATACTCAACATCTACTTCCATCTTCAGAAGAAAAAAAGTGCTTATAGAAAGAACATTGGCCTCAAGTGATTCAGACAAGAATTAACTCTATGAAGAATTAACTCTAGCTGTATATCCTGGGCTAGTTATTTAATCTCTTTTATGCTTCAGATTCCTAATCTGTAAAAATGAGAAAAATCATATCAACCTCATACATTTTTGTGACAATTATAATAGATAATTTATTTTGGGTATCTAGTAAAGTGTCTGATACAATAAACAGGCATAACTCAAAGGTAGCAATGAGTTTAATCATTTGTTATTATATTAATCCACTCAGGCTACCTGAACAAAATATCATAGACTGAGTGGCTTAAACTAGAAAAGTATTTTTCACAATTCTGAACCCTTGTAACTCCAAGATTAAGGTGCTGGTCAATTCAGTTTCTGGTGGAGTCCCTCTTCCTGCCTTGCAGATAATGGCCTTCTTGCTTAAAACCTCACTTGGTGTGTGTATGTGTATGTGTATGTGTATGTGTATGTGTATGTGTACGTGTATGTGTATGTGTATGTGTGGAGGCGGAGCAATCTCTTCTTCTTATACAACTACCAATTCTATCATACTAGGAACTCGCCCTTTTTACTTCATTTAGCCTTAAAACCATTCTCCTGTTAAACAAATTGGGATTTGTTTTGGACCAGCCCTCTGCCCTGGGCCTCAGCAGACCAAACCAAAGCAGAATGGAATCACTTTGATAAGTGTCATGTAATCAAACTAAACTTTGAAATGGACCTGTTTAAAAAAAAACAGCCAAACAAACAAGGGATTCCAGTCAACCTGAGTCAGCATAAGGAAGTCCTGTTTTACCCCATAAGGAAAGCAACTTAAAAATGACCAACCTGCTTTTTATTCCTTATTTCTGCTTTTTCCAGCACCTATGGAGCTTATATTTATACCTATGGAGCCAAATTTCTCAGGTCATTAGAACACTCATAATACGTTGTAGAATAAAGTATTGTGCAATTCTATATTCATAAATAAAAGTCTATTAGATCTTTAATTTTCTTCTTTTTTGTGTTTACTATTTCTAGTTTGATAAATAACCTTTCCATCATTTTTAGATAAGGTGAAATATATGACATATGTAAAATATATCTGATTTATCACAGGTATTTCTCAAATATTATTGAGAGTAGTTTAGCACTTGTATTACAAAATTTCCAGTTCTCCCATTTTCTTGATTAAAATGCTATGAGCAATCAGTGTGTATCAACTCTTTGTAACATAGTATTTCAGATTTTACACACACACACACACACACACACACACACACACACACACAAACCGAAAACAAATAATAAAAAGCACAATTTCAAATATAATCTAATTTTGCCTCAACCTAATTGTAGATACTCATTGATGACCAAATATCACTTAAACATATATTCATAAAACATTTTACTTGACTTAAAACTGATAGTAAAATGCAGATTGAAAAATTTGAATCCATATGCCAGCCTAATTCACACAATTGAATTTCTCCAAAGATTCTCCCTGATAGTGCTCTATTTTAACTCCATATAGTTAGAATCCTTCATTATTTTTATTTTATTAAAATTCATAATATTTAGGTGTACAGTTCAATCTTAAAGAATCTTAAAGAATCATGTAACCACTACCATAATCAAGTTTTTCCATTGTCCAAAATGGAAATCTTCTTGCCCTTGTTATTCTCTCTTCTTACTCTACCTCTCCAAACCCCAAACTCTCGCAACTGCTGATATTATTACCATTTCCTTAGATTTTTCTTTTAATTAATCTTTTCCTTTTATGGAAACTACTTTCTTGGTACTTAAAGAGGGCTGAAAATGGGGGTGAGGTATTTGTTCAAATGAAACAGTTCAATACTACTTTGTTCCAAGGCATTGTGTCTTTCTGTCTGCCAATGGCAAAGAAAACTTCACTTTCAGGGCTCTAGTCTTGAAAATATTAAAAGAGGATTATTTATCTAAGGTGCATCATATTAAGGATATTTCACACAACTTCATAATGTCTGATCTTGAGAAATCCCAATGTATTCTCAAATTAGAGAAAAACTACCTTGAAAAATCAACTGGCAATCAAATGGCAATTTTATCTGATGGTCCCCAAATGAGATAACCAAAGCATTCACATCCAAAGTGTACTGAAATTGAGGATGAGGCATGTGCCCTGCTGAGATAAAAACCTGCTGGGCCTTTGCCTGTCTTAAATTACTTTCCTTAGAGCAGATATTGGATTTCTCTTTTCTGCTACAACTTTTCTGCTCAAGTTATGCTAGAGAAGTACTTTTTCAAAAAGGGCATGAAACAACTAAACAGAATGATGATGAGAACTGATTAAGAAGGCTGATTTTAGGGGAATGGAGTTTATGTTATCCACTCAAGCATAGTGATGATTTTCAAGTGGAAAAAAAAATAGGACTGGAAATTGCATATGTTGTTATAGTTCGGTGACAGAATACAAAAGAAATTCTTTGAAACAGTATTTAACATTCCCTCCAGAGTGTAAACATATCTTCCTTGCCTGTGAGCAGCAGGGCATAGCGTAGGGAACATACATACAATATTAGAGAAAACTGCCAAACAGGAGGGCCATGCTCAGTCCCTCTCTGGGATTCCAATTTGGCCTTTAGATTCTTAGGCACTATTCCCACTCTAGACAAGCTGAGGTAGAGTTAGAATTCATAACATATGTGTTAGAGAAATATCCCCGGAAGACTCTAAAAGTTCAAAAATAATAAGAAATTATGTGACCTACAATTATTCTGGAAGCAAAAATAATTCTACTGTTTTAAATGTTACATTTGGAAGATTTGAAACAATTGGTCTGTGCCTTTTAGTTTATATTTATGGCCTTATGGGGAGTTCATTAACTAGTATCATTTTAAAATTGTCATTTCAAAATTACTAATCCAGAGTAAAAGAACAAGGAACAATGTGAAGTCTTCTGATTCACTTGAGTTTATTGAAAGAAAGAATAGTCACTAAAACTTCATGATAATAAAATTATTGAATAAACATTAAAGAAACAGCTATTAAATTATAAATAAAATATATTATAAATTTTAAATAGTGTAAATTTTTGGATACTCAATTATATTAATAATCAACTTTTAAAGGACATTCCCCCCCACACACACACACACTACTAGAGCCAGGTGTGGTGGCACACACCTGTAATCCCAGTACTTGGGAAGCTAAGATAGGAGGATTGCAGGTTCAAAGCCAACCCTAGAAACTAAGCAAGACCTTGTTTCCAAATAAAAATAAAAATTGGTCTTGGGGCATAGCTCAGAAGCAGAATGCCCCTGGGTTCAATACTAAGCACTACAAAAAATAATAACTAACTAAATGAATAAACAAATAAATAGAATATGCTTTACAAAAAGCTGGGTAGGGATGAGTGGTCAGGATGTGATAGGTTTTATGGTAAGATATAGCTGTATATTTTAGAAATAAATATCATTCTCTAAACTTGAGTCTGGGAATAATTATAATTTTCCCCTTTGTGATTAAGATTCATAAAATACTCTTTTATTTCCTGAAGTAGAGGTGATTTTTGCTGTCTTATTTCAAAAATAACATTCCAAGAAGAACACTAGACTTCCACATCGTTCTTCAGCTTTCTAACCCATTTTAGACAGGAAAGTTCTTCTATCAAACTACCTTAGGTTTCTCATAAAAATTAATTTTCACATATTTATGGTTAAAATTTCACTAAAATATGTTAATATGAATCATTTATAAACATAACTGAAATCCCTAAGGATGTAATATAGTCATGCCCAACTTGAAGCCCTTTGCATACAGTAGTAACATGTTATAGTAGCAGCCCCACCTTATAAAGAAAAAGATCACAATACACTATACAAAGAGCACAAAAGGAAGTTAATTTTATGACAGTAAGAACAAAGAATATTAAGACTATCAAGAAATCAAGAGACGTTGAAGAATATAATTTGTTTAAATATTTTCCTATTGTAGTCCTTCTTAGCATAAGGAAAAATTAAAGCTACTGATTTTCTATTAAAAAGTAAAAGAACTAGTCTTTTCTAACAGCTCCTGACAACTGGAAAAGGGAAAATCTTTTATTCTGGAAAACCCATCACTTTGCAAATACCTTAATAGGCAAATGTGCAAACACCACATTCCAAACTCCAATTATTTTCTTTGAAAGCAAAAACAAACAACAAACATCAAACATCACATAGAGCAGTCAGGTTATGGGGAAACACTTGTAGTTCATTTTCTAAATCCTTCTGTATTTTCTCCAAAGCCATTCTTTGTTTCAGAAAGATGGACATTCAGGCAGCCAATCACAGGCTCCTTCTGCTGGTGCAATGAAATGATCCTCAGAAGGATCTCTGCCCACTTATTCATGCAACTATCTGCTACTATCTTGGCCTTTAAGTACTTAACACATTTTAAAAGGAGACCCAAATCTTACTCATAGGATTTCATGGATTTTAAATCTAATTTTGAGGAGTATTTGATGACACTTTTCCTTCACCTCTAAATTGCTATTATCAGAGGTGATTTTCACATAGTTCTCAATGAATTTGGGGGAGAAATGCAGAAATTGTAGAAAGAAAGAGAAAGGAAAAGCCTTCAAAATCTTATAATATTGATATTCTCTCTTTTGCTACATCAGGTATTATCAAAACAAAGGCACTTCTTTCCACCATTTTTAGGTCTTTATTTGCGGTTGTGATTTAAAGAATCAAGTAGAAAGATTATGACATCTAATAATTCTGATAGAAAGCATAGGTCTATCATAATTAAGCAGCTAATTCTACTCCGAGTTTTCTTTGATAGTTGAGTTGGCATATTTAAAATATGTTTATCCTGTTAGTTGTAACAATAAACTAACAGCAATACATGTTAATGAGCAGATCATTAAATAGATAATGTATTTTCATCTGATCACACATTACTCATTTGACCATATCTAAAGGTTATCTAAGCTTGCCACCCCTGACTTCTCAGTTGATTTCTTCATGATATAAAGTGCTTTTATAAGAATTTTTGTTTGGCTCTTCAATACCTATTTAAATATATGGTCACTTAATGAACTCACATTTTACTTGTAAGTAAATGTTCTCAATGATTAATATGATGTGTCAATTTGGCTGGCCTGTAGTACCAAGTTGTTATTCACATAAAAGTCTAGGGGTTGTTGAGAAGGTATTTTGTAGACTTGACTAAACTTTAAGTAACATTTACTTTTTCAACATTTATTTTAAGTTGATATTTTGAGCAAAGATTATCCTCAGTAATGTAGGTGGGCCTCATCTACTCAGTTGAAAGCCTTTAGAGCAAAAATTGCCTCAAGACTATAATTTAGAAATCCTGTGTGAATTCCTAGCCTGCCACCCTGACCTGTAGACTTAGGATCTAGGCTGTAATGTGTCTTAACTGAGTTTCTAACTGCTGGCTTGCATCGCAAGTTTTGGACTTTTTCAGACCCTAGAATAATATGTACCAATTCCTTAAAATTTCTCTCTCAATCTCTCCTTTCTCGGTCTTTGCACACACACACACACACACACACACTTACACACACACACACACACACACATACCTCACCTCCTATAAATTCTGTTTCTCTAGAGAATTCTGACTGACAAAAAAATTTTGGTGCTGGAAATGGTTCTAGAGAAAGAGAATCTGAAGGATGAGTCCTCTGAACTAATTCTAGGATTTTCTAGGATTGGATCTCTAATCTGTTCTGCAAATGCCTTAATGGATGCATGTTTAGAGTAGTAAAGAGAACACTAATAGTCCATGGCATTAAGGCAGGGCAGAAGACTGGGAACAGGAAGGAAAAAGGCCATCTGCATGCCTTCTGTGAGGTTGGGGAAGGTAAACAGGAACGTGAGAGACTGGTGAGTGCCAGGAATCAGGGCCTTGGCCAGTCCACAAGATAATCATTCAAATTAAGGATCCAAATTGTGCAAAAGTCATTGGTTCCCCAAAACCCAATTCTGACCAATCATAAAAGAACAGATAGAGCCGGGCGTGGTGGCGCACACTTGTAATCCCAGTACTTTGGGAGGCGGAGACCGGAGGATCCCGGTTCGTGGCCAGCCTCAGCTCTTTCCCTGTCTGTCTGTCTCTCTCTGTCTCTGTCTCTCTCTCTCTCCTTAGTGAGGCCCTCCGCAACTTCGTGAGACCCGGTTTCAAAATAAAGGATAAAAAATAGGGCCGGGGGCGTAGCGCGGAGGTAGAACACCCCTGCGTTCAATCCCCGGTACCGCAAAAAAAAAAAATAAAATAAAATAAAAAAAAAATAAAAGAACAGATAGAAAACCTCAGGAAGGTATAAAAGCCCACTTCCTAAGAGCTTTGAGGTCACTCTCTTTCCAAGACTCCCCCGCCTTGTGTGTGTGGGGGGAGCTGCTTTGTTTCCTATCTTTCCCTGACTTAAAATAAACTTTCATATTTCAATACCCTTTGCTAGTCCTTGGATTTCATTTGTCAAAATCCACTGGACAAAACCCCTAAAAGAGGAAACACTCCTGTTTCAGTCTTGGTGTATTGGCCAGGAGAAATGAAAGGGTAAGTAGGAAAAAAAAAAAAAACCAACTTTTTCTTCTGGGGCTTCAGCCATGTGTTCTTACAGGCTCAGATCAGGCAGTTTGATCCCATGTGACTTATAGTTAGACTTAGTCTATGCTGTGCCTCTTAAAATAAAAGCCAGCAAGACACAGTGACTGGAGTAGTTACATGCATAAGAGGGAAAACAGCAAATAGAGGAAAAAAACAAAAAGACGGCGCTGTTTGCTGCCACCATAGTTGCAGCTGTAGCTGCTGCAGCTGCTACTGAGGCAGCTGGCATTAAGATTTGGTCTTGCTAAAAGCTCTGGAGTGACACTGGAATTACATAATTCCATGCCACTGGGGACACCAAACCACCCGTGCATGGAGGGCAAGCCCATGGAGGGTGGATGCATTGATGCCACAGCAGAAAGGGGAGCAGTTGGGATAATGGTCGCAACTCACTCTAATTCCCTGTGCATGGCGCAAGAGCTGTGGCAAACATACACATAGGAATTCTACCAGGCAGTCCACAGTTCCTTGAGAAAAACAAGGAGTTTTTTCTGTAGCCCTCATGCAGCTGCTGCTGTGCAAGGGAGTCAGATTGCATATCGATCCATGGGCTGGGATCCCAGGGTGGAGACCCCAGCTCTGGTCCTGGCTGTAGACAGAAAGCCATTTCTAACCTAGCTAGCTTTGCATAAAAATGAAAAGCTGCAGCAGCATGCTTCCTAAGCTTACCTTGATTAGAGAGCTAGTCAGAACTGAGCTGATTGGTTTACCTGGACTCTCATAATTTGGGATAGCTACCATTGGCCAGTTTCTGGCCAAGGAGGGGGGATTTAATCCTTCACTCCACATGGTGTGGCAGGAAACAGAACAAAGAAAAGCTCTCCACCACCTCAAATTTAATATGCATGAGAAGGGAGGTATGTGCTTTAAAGCTTCCCCCTGGGCCCACTTACATGCTGACTTTGGGAGGGGTGAAATACCCCTTCCATGTGTAACTGATAACATCTCACACATAGGCCTCTGTTGCTGCTGGTCAAACTCACAAAGAACTTCTGCTCTGGGTAGATAATGTATAAATATTTCTTATAAAAGCCTGCAAGATAATTCTATTTTCTAATGTGGTTTATTTTCTTACATTCTAAAAGCCAATTCTAGGATCTTAAAGCTCTGTATTCTAACCCTTCTCTGGCAAGAAGGAAAAAACAAGAGTCTTCTTATGTAAGCACTTATACAAATTTACAGCAGAATACAGCTTTTTACTATAGGAACTACAGCCATTTTATTTTTTGAGCTCATGAATATTTACACATTCACCTGGGTTTCCACGCATATATTTTCTGTTTTGATTTATTTTTGTTTTGTCTAACTAGAGGCTTTCTGGATCTCTATCTTTTTGGGTTTTTTCTCTCCTGTCTTTACTCAGGACCTATTCAAGGGTTAATTGTCTCTTTGATATCCTAAGAAAGGGGATAAACAGTGGTGATTGGTGTGTTTGCCTCCCATGGAAGACTAAGTGGCCACCTGAATCAGCTTGATTCCAAGTCACCCATAAGTAGCAGATTGCCCATGGCCAACTGCACAGGTTTTCCCCATGTCTGTGTCATACAATAAAATCTGTGACAGTATATGTTTTGGGTTCTGGAAGCTATAGATCTGGCTTCAATCTGGGTAATAAATATCTGTAATCCTCTTGTCCCCTACCTGTTGATGTTGTTTGTTGTGCTAAGTATGTAATGTGTCTGTATGTTGTCTACATGTTACCACAAATTGACATATTAATATATGAGCGCACATAAAGTTTTAAAAAAATCAAATGCCTCTGAATTCATATGACTTAAATAAATCTAACAACTGGTTGGTTACAATAAAGAGGAATTACTTAAAGGGCTTTCTAAGAGTCACATTAAATGCATTAATTTTATGTTTAAAACAATTTGATTTTCTTAAGATATTAATCTGCTTCTGGTAAAATTTTACAAAAATAAGCCTAGAGAGTAAAAATTTTACATTTTATTAAGATAATTTCCTTTGTTTCCTGCTATATATTGACAACAATGTTTTAGATACTCGTATTCCCAAAATGTACAAGACTTCTAAAATACAAAATATAAAACACTTCACTAAACTAATGACATTTAAACAAAATGAAATGGTGATAGCCTTTCCAGGTTTATATTTATGTGTTCCGAATTGCATTATGACCATCTTGTTTATGCAAAGATACAAATGGGATGTTTTATTCCTGATAACTATGTAGTGCATTTTTCTTAAAAAGCTGTATAACTGTTGTTTGTTAATGTTTAGCAGAAGTACAACATACAAACAGTGTTTTGAGATGATAGCTGTCACATGCAAGACAGCTTAAAAGGGCTGCTAAAACTGACCTTCTGGTTGTTCAACAACTGAGACTTAGAAAACAATCAAGAGATAAAAGAGATGAGAAAAAAACAGCCAATATTTTGGCCCTACTCCTCCAAGGTCAAATAGGACAAGGACCTTGCTAAAGGCCCCTGCAACTCCAGTGAGCCATCTGACCTCCTGAAACAGGGAGATCACACAGGCCTCAGAGACTGGGAGCCACCATCACATACTCTACATACATATTTCCTCAGAGAGGAAAATGTCCTCTATGCTTAAAGTGAAGCCAACTGGTCGGAAGACCATGACCTGTCCTGGCACAACAGGTAGAGGTAAAGACTCACCAAGTCTCTAAGAGTTACCCTGAGAAGCCTTGACTGACCTTAGCAGCATAATGTGACAAGAGAATTATGTAAAATGTCTTCATTAGATGCTTCTAATCAAATACTACTAAGAGGTAAGCCAAAGTTCTAGATGACCATGCATTTGATATATTAAATATTTTTTCAAACTAACAAGTAAAATGAGATTATCTAGCTAATTCTAGTTGTGCTTGACAGAATAGGTAAAGGAAAGAATGAGCTCAGGATTTCAAATTCCAGTTCATGTACCACATGAATGATCTGAAAATGTCCATGTCTATCCTGAAAGAAACCCTTATCTCCATCAGATCTGAGAGTACTGAAAAATCAAACCCAAAATCCCAACCTGTTAGTAGGTAAATCACATCACAAAGAGAATTCCCAAACTGTTAAAAGTCGGGACAGTGATTAGGAAGGAACAGGATCCTAAAAATCAGAATGAGTACATATGGGCAAATCCTGAAGAAGCAGGGGATGTTGAATTCCTCAATTCCATTGAGTTATCTTCAGTAGCAGTAGCCCTTCCACCCCTGTGCAAAAAGATTAAAGCTGCTTTGCCTGAGGAGGTTCCAATGGCCTCTCCAGTTGTAGTTGCTTTGTAAGACACTACTGCAATTTGTAGTTTTATTTGTATATATTATGGCTGGGATTCATATGTCTTCTTAACTCAGGTTTCTTGTCTCTCATCAGTTTGGGAAAATTCTCAGCTATGGTTTTCATGTATTGCTTTTGCCTCTTCTCTTCTCTTCTTTCTCTTCTCTTCTCTTCTCTTCTCTTCTCTTCTCTTCTCTTTTCTCTTCTTCTCTTCTCCCACCTCATCTCACTTCTAATTTGTTCTCTTTCTCCTTTCACTCGGAAGATCTAGAATATATGCTTGACTTTTGATTATGTCCCATAAATCTTGTTTTCTACTGCATTTTCAGTGAATTTTTCTCTGCAATCTCTGTGATATATCCTAATGATCCATCTTCCTATTCATTAAATCTCACTTTAGCTATGTTTTAAACTGTGATTTTAATGTTAATGCTGAGGTAGGGCACAGGACTGGGACCAGGAAGAATTAAAGTGGCCATCTGTATATCCCTTCTGTGAGATTGGAAGAGATAAGCAGGAAAGAGAGCGACTGATGGGTACCAGGAAACAGGCTGTGGCCAGCCCATAGATAATCATTCAAATTAAGGATCAAAATTGTGCAAAAGTTATTGGTTTCCCAACACCCAATAGGGCCTCACTAAGTAGAGAGAGAGAGGTGAGGCTGGCCACGAACCCGGATCCTCCGGTCTCAGCCTCCCAAAGTACGGGGATTACAAGTGTGCACCACCACACCCGGCCTAATTTGAGGTTTTGAATGTGGTTATTTCCAGTGACAAAAGATTTTCTTCTGTTCCTGGCAGTCAGAAAAATAAGAGTAGGTCAATTGATTTAGCCTAGATTAGGACTGATTCAAAGCTGGATTTCTGCCTTCGTGAGTAGTCTTACATCGGTTTTCTATACCTATAGCTGAATGCCTGAAGTATTTATCAAAGCTCATCTTCTTTGGCAGGTCTGAACTAAATGTTTGTCTCCCTCATCTATGAAATTGGCAAACCTCCCTTCAGCTTCTTAATATTTTGGCTAAAAAGATCAGTGAATGCTTTGAAAAGTACCAAGTGTTAAGCTCCCCTTATCCCTGCTCTTTCTGTGAATTTGGCACCTTTAGTTTTGAAAGTGTTGGTAGACATCAATCCTTATTTCACTTCTCCAGTCCCAAGAGGCTGCCCAAAGCTCAGATCAATTTCCCAGTACCTGGATCCTTTACATAAATCATCAAAGGAAAGTGGTACAGAAATTTGGGCAATGTTCACTCTAATTCTTCTATGTAGGATCTTCCTTCTTCAAGTGCTGTTTTCTAAAATAATTTTCCAATATCTTAAAACATATTTAAAAAAACTATATTTTTTGGTTTTTATAGTTGTTCTTCATGGTTTGTTTGACATCCTCTAAACTAATTTCTCTACTAGATTATAGTGATTTCATTAGGATATCAAGAAACAAAAATTATTTTATAAAGGAGACATTGGACCACTTTATAAAACATAAAAACCCTTCTTTTGATTAAATTCGTATTATTTAATATCAGTGTTTTGCAAATTAATTGTACACTATGACAATAAGTACTTGAAAAATGAAAAGACTAAAATAATATCTAAGATTTATTATTTATATTCTCTAGAAGGGCATTACCTACTCTACCACAGACATAGGTATTTGTCTTCTTCTAGATCATACCTGGTATTTTCATAACCTATGTGAGAAAAGTATAATACTAATATTATATATAATTCTTTAGGGCTACAGAAACTTCAAAATGTACAATAAAAGTAATTTTTTGAGGTCTGGGAGATCATAAGATTAAATAAATCATGAGTTGACTCACAAAATACATGGAATAGTTGACAATTGTAGTGGAAAACAAATATCTGAGTCTGTCTAACTTTAAACCATGCATCTGTTATACCCAGATACAAATATGTTTTTTCCCTTTTCTACTTGTTCTCTTCTCTCTCTCTTTCTCTCATTCTCTCTCTCTCTCTCTCTCTACCTCTCTCTCATTCTCTCTCTCTGTCTTTACCTTCCTCTACTCATACACACACACACACACACACACACACACACACACACATTAGCCTGCATGTTTACATGTATATAAACACATATATAGCTGCATATATATGCACACATAGGTATTAGCCTACCGGGCCATTGTAACAAAATACCAAAGACTAGGTGGCTTAAATAACAGAAATTTAATTTGTCATAGTTTTGGAGGCTGGAAGACCAAGATTAAGGTGTCAGTAATGTTGATTTATTGTGAGGCCCCTCTTTGGCTTGTAGAAGGTGCCATCTTGCTATGTTCTCATATGGTTATTTACTGTGCAAGAGAACTCTTATCATCTCTTCATCTTATAAGTAGATGATACCATTCCTATTGGATTAGGGCCCACCCTTGAGACCTCACTTAAATTTAATTACCTCTTAAAAGGAACTATATCTAAATGCAGCCCCATTGGGATGTAGGGTTCTATCCGATGGTTTGAGGGAGGATAATTCAATTAACACTGTCTTCTGCTCCGTCCTTGAAGTTCATGCGCTTGCACGCAAAATGCATTAAATTCCAGTAGCCCCAAAAGTGAAAAGAGACAAAGAGGTATCTAGTGTTTATTTCTCTTTTAATAAGGCTACCAGTCCTATTGGATTAGGGCCTCACCTTTATGACCTCGATTACTTCTTTAAAGGCCCTATTTCCAAATATAGTCACATTGGGGGTTAGGAGTTCAAGGTATGAAATTTGAGGGACAATGCTTAGTTTGCATACAGACACACACACACACACACACACACACACACACATATATATATATATAGTGGTTACATATGTATATATTTACACACACATATATACACACACGTTTGTGCTTATATATGCTATTAATATAAATGTATATACATACATATAAATACATACTGAGAAGAAGAGTATAAAGGATAAGCAAGCAGTTGGGGGCAAAAACTTTTTAATTTGAATGGAAACTTTTGCAATGGCTTGTTAAACCAATACTGCTCATTCTTTTCTGGTCTTTCATTTCAGACCACCTGCTTAGTTTGAGGGCTTTTCCTTTAATTCCTGATGCCAGATTCTTATAATTTGTGTTTAGATATTGTACATTGCCTTTGCCTATATCAGCAAGTACCCTAATTTCAGATTGTTTGAATGGCTCCATTATTAACTGTATTTCCATGACCCCATTAACTTAGGGCAGCCAAAAGGTAAGCACAGAATTCTGAAAACACATTAGGAAATATATAGCAGTTTCAAATATGGCTTTAGGGAAGAAAGATACAAAAAACAATTTTAAGTAAATAAAATGTAAGCAAATAGTTTCAAACATGAAAATCTGATCATGTATCTTTATTAGTCATGATCTTGCTTAATATTGGAAGAACTTGGAAGAAATCTGGACATGATATATTGACTACATTACACAATTCAGTAAACAGTGCAGTGACAGAATCTACTGAATATTTTAATTTATAAAATTTCTGAAATATTATGGACAAGTTCCTGATAAGTTAATTACTTTACCCATGCAATTTTTTGTAATTATTTCAATTTATTGAACATTTCAATGGATTTTTAACATAATGATTTGGGATATCCAGACTTTTATGCTTTGTACACAAAAATCCTGAGTAAAAAAATAGTAGAATGATGCTTTGATTAAACTGTCTAAATATAATGTTCAAAATATAGTCTTAATAGATTTCATAAATATAAATTATTGTTTAAATTTAGGGAATTGTCCATTATACATGCTGTCATTTTTCAAAATATATATGAGTTGGTATAGGTAAAACAAATATGTATCATATAGAAAGTCAATATGTTTAATTGTAATATTTTTTGACTCAAAAAAGGAAAAGATGAATTCTTAATAAAATTACCATTAGACATAGACAAGACACCTGCCTCTATCAATTAAGATGCATAGTCTAACTTCTGTAGGATATTCTTTGTAGGAGTAAGAATAAAGTCTGGTAAACTGAACTGTAAGAATAATTTATTTTATGATAAATATAACTCATATTAATTTACAATTGAACAGAAGCAAAGTATAAAATAGGTAAATAAAAATGGTTAAAAAGCTCAGGGAAGTGAGAATTATATTTCATTTAAATAGGATCAGAATTTTGTGGGTAACTTCATTTGAAATGATGCATACTCAAAATACCTGCTAGTGGAATTAAATTTAGTAATATTTATTTATTTATTTATTATTTTTATTTATTGTGGTACTGGGGAATGAATCCAGGGGCCTTCTATCTCCCAGCTACACCCCAGCCCTATTGTTTTTTTAATTTAGAAATGGAGTCTTACTAGGTTGATGAGTTTTACTACTTTCTAGTTATAGATTTTTAAACATGAAGTTTCCTAAAATGTCACTGTGATATATTCAAAAGTGCCAGGGACCATTTAACTGGATTATATAGTCTAAGTATATATATATATATATATATATATATATATATATATATCTCCCACGACAAAATCCTACAACCAAAATTATTTCTTTCTGTGAGTAGGGTCTGAAGTCCACTCAATCACATTTTTTTTCTAGGCATATCAGCATTATCACAAAGCCTAAATGAATATTTTCCACAAACAATTTTTCTATTAAAATGGTGCTTTGACTTTCTGACTTGTCCTTTCCTCTTTTTGTAACTTTTATGTCTATCATTATAAAGAATTTCTTTCTTGAGATGGTGTTATTATGAAAATTATTATGAAAATTGAGGAATTTGCAAGATGTATCGTTATGGTTTGGATTTGAAATGCCCCTTCCCCCAAGCTCACATATTAAGCTAGGTAGCCATTTGACAGGCAGGACTGGACTGGAGGTGGGCCCCTGGGTACATGGCCAGGGACAGTGCTTCCCTAGCTGGGCCGCTACAGTTTCCTCTCTCCTCTGCCACAGTAAGCTAACAGCAAGCTCTCACCCTCTATTTCTGCTCCCCACGATGACACCCTGAGGACCTGCATCCATGACTCCTGCTTGGAAGCCCATCTACCATCAACTGAAATCTCAGAACTGTGAGCTAATAAAATTCTTCTTCCTCTGAGTTTTGCATGTCAGGCGTTTGGGTCACAATGGTAAGAATACTGACTAAAACATACATTTTTCTCATATTTTCATTGTTCATATGCATAGAAGTTATTACAATTCCATCAGTTCCTCTCAGTTTACTGGTCTTATTTTTGAGTTAGTTTCGTAGTTTATAAACATTTTATCAATTGTGACGCTTTCATGGGTAGAATTTACTTGGGTAAGGAATAGTAGTTCACTACAGATGAATGCTCTAGTGAGGAAGCTGTGGTTTGAAAGCTTTTCTCTGTTAGCTTTAACTGTACCTCTTCTTCCCTGTAAAGCTCAGTGCTCTAGCATGTCCTCGTTTCCTGGTTGAAAATTCCTCTTTCAGGACTAGAGATATATCCCAGTGGTGGAATGCTTGCCAAGTATGTGTGAGACCTTGGGTTTGACCTCCAGCACTGAAAAAGTTTAAAAATGCCCTTTCCAAGGCACCAAGCATCTACAAAAGAGGATACCACAAAGACTATTGTACTTTCATAAGCTTGAGTACCACATATGACTCATCACTAGAAAAATACAGATATATGGAGCAAATACTCAAATCTGTGCCAGACTTATTCATTTTATATTGCCAGAACTTTCTAAGAACAAATGCTATCTGTGTGAAATAAAATGCTTTTAAAGGATTTAATAGCATTATACATAATGGTTGCCTTAATGATCATTCTGAATTGATCTGCTCCAAAGAATTATTCAGGATTAAAGCATCCTAATAGATTGCTGCTGCTGCTGCTGCTGCTATGTCTCCAGATTCTTCATGTGACTATTACTATTGATATAACAATAGGAAATATATCACTGACGTGAAGATGCTTGCAGGAATATGAGGAACAGTAAGTAGAGGTTCAAATAGCAAGTGTTATGGTGGCTGAGGCAGCAGTGCACAGAGACATAAAAAGAAATGAGACCGGAGAGTCAGGCATGGTGGTGCATGCCTGTAATCCCAGTACTTGGGAGGCTGAGACAGGAGGATTGCAGGTTCAAGGCCAATCTCATCAACTCAACAAGACCCTCAGCAACCTAGCAAGAACCTGTTTCAAAATTTAAGAAAAACAACAAAATAAAGTAGAATTAGGGGTGTAGCTCAGAGGTAGAATGCCTTTGGGTTTAATCTCCAGTACCAAAAAGAAGAAAGAAAAGAAAAGAAAAGAAAAGAAAAGAAAAGAAAAGAAAAGAAAAGAAAGAGAAGAGAAAGAAAGAAAGAAAGAAAGAAGAAAGAAAGAAAGAAAGAAAGAAAAGAAAGAAAAGAAAGAAAAGAAAAGAAAAAAAGAAAAGAAAAGAAAAGAAAAGAAAAGAAAAGAAAAAAGAAAAAAGAAAAGAAAAGAAAGGAAGGAAGGGATGGATGGAGAGAGGGAGAGAGGGAGGAAGGAAGGAAGAAAGGAAAGAGACAGGAAGAAAACAGGATTACCTGGTGTTGTTTGGATCTTAAATGTTCCCCAAAGGCTCATTGACAAAGGCTTGGTTACCAGCCTGTGGCACTGTTGGGAGGTGCTAGAACCATTAGGAGGTAGAGCCTATTTGGAAAATATTAGAACATTGGGGGTGTGACTTTGAGGGGAATATTGGACCCCACCTCTTTCCTGCCTCTCATTTTGCTTCTCAGCTGCCCTGAGGCAGACAGGCCTCCCCTTTCATTTTCCTCCATCCTCTTTGGCTTTCTGTTTCTTTTTTTATTTTACTTTTATTCTTCTCTCTCTCTATATATATATATATTTTCCCCTTGCTCCACCTTTATTAAAAATATGTGAAATGCATAAAGATTTTATAGATGAACACTGTATTTTATGTTTCATATTGGTATTTTCAATATTCATACCCAGCATCTGGAAGAGAATTCCTAAATTGTACTAGTATTGGAAAATTGCTCTGATATTAATTTCTAGTAAAATGTAAAAGGCAGTCATTCAGAAGCCGGGCGTGGTGGCGCACGCTTGTAATCCCAGTACTTTGGGAGGCGGAGACCAGAGGATCCGGGTTCGTGGCCAGCCTCAGCTCTCTCGTTCTCTCTCTCCCTGTCTCTCTCTCTCTCTCTCTCTCTCTCTCTCTCTCCTTAGTGAGGCCCTCTGCAACTTCGTGAGACCCGGTTTCAAAATAAAGTAT
>PVJS01003825.1:53324-73131 GCA_004027185.1 Glis glis | reverse complement strand
GCAAAAAAAAAAAAAAAAAGAAATGCAGTTTTAGTTAAGATGACAACTAAAGAGACCATGAGCATGAGAAGAGTAGTCTATAGGAACAGTAACTTCTGTAACTTGCTGTCTCTGGAATTTGGTGAAAAGCCAGCTGTCACCCAGCAGAGGCCAGACAATCCAGCTGATTCTGTGCAAGTGAAACTAAACAATGAAGCTATCAGGGACACAAATACAAGACTGAAGTAGTCCTTATAAGATTTCAATACGGTGACTTGAGGAATATATGTCTAAAGGACACGGGTCTCAGGAGTCCTTCTGAGTGCCTGAGTCCCAGAGCTGAGATTGAGGACAGACTTATTCAATGGCTCATTGCCTCTTTTTATCATTGGTTGCTTGTATTCTTTTCTTGCTTTATTTTATTTTGTTTTTCACACCAGGGATGGAACCCAGGAGCATTCTACCATGGAATTACATCCCAGCCCTTTTTATTTTTTATTTTTGTTCTAAAACAGGGTCTCACTGAGCTGTGGAGCGTCTCGCTAAATTGATGAGGCTGGCCTCGAACCTTCAATTCTCCTGCCCCAGCCTCCGAAATACAGGCATGCATCACCTCTTTGGGCCTTGTTTTCTTATCATGGAGATTGAACCCAGGGCCATTCTACTTCTGCGTTACATCCCCAGCCCTTTCTATTTTTTATTTGGAAACAGGGTCTCCCTACATTGCTGAGGGTCTCATTAAGATGCTGTGGCTGGCTGCAAACTCGAATTCCTCCTGTCTCAGCCCCACAAGTACTGGGATCACAGGTGTGCACCAACATGCCTGGCTTTCTTGTCTTCTTATTGAGTTTTGAGTGTTCTTTATGTATCCTAGATAGATATCCTTTATCAATTAGATGTCTTGCAAATGTTTTCACCCAGTGTGTGGCTTGTCTTTTCATTGTCTGAACACGGTCTTTCAAAGAGCAAAAGTTTAAAATTTCTATAAAGTGCCATGTTACCACTTTTTATGCATGCTATTAACTTTGACTTTTTGTAGGTGACCTTAAACGACAGCTTGAAAAAGTGCCCTTATATTCTTAGGTTGTTGAGAGTTTTTATTCACATCATGGATGTTATTTTTTTCAAATACGTGTACTGCCTCAATTTGTTTATTTATTTATTTATTTATTTATTTTTGCGGTACCGGGGATTGAACGCAGGGGCGTTCTACCTCCGCGCTACGCCCCCGGCCCTATTTTTTATACTTTATTTTGAAACCGGGTCTCAAGAAGTTGCGGAGGGCCTCACTAAGTAGAGAGAGTGAGAGACAGGGAGAGAGAGAGAGAGAGAGAGAGAGAGAGAGAGAGAGAGACAGGGAGAGGGAGAGAGAGAGAGACAGGGAGGAAGGGAAGGAGAGAGAATGCGAGCTGAGGCTGGGCGCGAACCCGGATCCTCCGGTCTCCGCCTCCCAAAGTACTGGGATTACAAGCGTGCGCCACCACGCCCGGCTCAATTTGTAAAATCACTTATTTTTCTTCGTCTTCTTCAGTTAGTTTTCTGCATGGATTACATTGACTGATGTACACCGTGATCACTCGCAAAGTCATGATTCAAGGGCAAGTAATGGAGGGGGAATGGGAGGTTGGACAATGGGTACCAAAATACAGTTGGATGGGAGAACTGAGTTCTAATGTTCTACCACACGGTGGGGTGACTATAGTTTACAACAGTGTATTACATATTTTATTAAGAACTAGAAGAGAGAAGATTGAAGGTTCCCAAGAAATATTAAATGTAGCTGGGAGTGGTGGCACACGCCTGTAATCCCAGTACTTGGAAAGCTGAGACCAGAGGATAGCAGGTTCAAGGCCAGCCTCAGCAGTTCAGCGAGACCCTGTTTTGAAATGAAAATTGAAAAGGGCCAGGGGTGTAGCTCAGAGGTGGCACGTCCCTGGGTTCAATCCCCAGTAAAACACACACAGACACACACACACAACACACACACACGCACACAAACACGAAATTTTAGATGTTTAAGGAGATGGAAATGATAATTATCACAATCTGATCTCTGTACAGTGTGTACATGTTGCAAATTATGACACTGTACCCCACAAATGTGTACAAGACTTATGTGTGTTGATTTGAAACTGTAAAAAAGAAACTTGAAATAAAATCCAAGATGTTACTCAATTGAAAATTGAAAAATATCTTTCCTGGTACTGGTATTGAACCCAGGCGGCATTCTACCTCTGAGCTGCACCCCCAGCCATCTTTACTGTTTTATTTTGAAACAGGGTTTTGCCAAGTTACCGAGGGTCTCAGCTAAATTGTTAAGGCTGGTCTTGAACCTACCATCCTCCTGTCTGAGCATCCCAAGTCCTGGGATTACAGGCGTGCGCCACCACGCCTGGATTGAAAATTGAAATTTTAATGAAGGATTCCATGCAGTCAGAAAATGAAAAGGGTCTGTTTGGGTACTATGCCTCTTCAGTAACTTTGAGCTATACCTGTCCCATCCTGACATCCAACAAATTGCATTTCATGTGATCTCTTAGTTAACCTGTTGAGGGATCCATCTGATCTCTTAAAAGGGCTCTTCCAGAATGCAATAGTCCCTGAAGAAGGATCCTATACTTTTCGTCCTCCATTTAGTTTTCATGAGCTTGTGGATAGGCCACCCTATCACTGTGGTACTTGATATTAGAGACTTTGGCCCCTGGTCCTCATTTGAAACAAAGACAAAAACAGTTGTGCAATCCCCCGCATCCCCCCCCCCGGTACTGGGGATCGAACACGGGAGCATTCTACCACTGAGCTACACCCCAGCTTTTAAAAAAAAATCTTTTATTTTGAGACAGGGTCTCAGTAATTTTCCCAGGCTGGCTTTGAACTTGTGATTTTCTTGCCTCAGCCTCCCAGGTTACTGGGATTACAGGCATGTGCCACCATGCCCGGCAAAAAAAAAAAAAGCATCCTTATAGTTCCCATGAATCTAGTACTTTGGCACACATCTGGATGGAAAGAATGGCTCGCCCAGCTTCAGGCATGCTCCCTTGGATGCAGATATAAAGCACCTATTTCTTAGGACCATTCCTCAAACTGCAGGGCATCCCTACTCTCCTCACGTGGACTAATAGCTCCAGTAAAAGAAGACTTGGTTGCATTCCCTGCCTGCACTGGCCGGCCGCAAGGCCATCCTGGATTCCGCTGTCTAACGGTAATAATACAAGCTCCTGAAACTCACATCACCAGTGACCCAGAATGGAATCACTGGGACTAGAAACTTCTAGATTTGGGCACCTCCAACCAACCAATATCAGGGAAAACGGCTGCGTGGTCTGCATGTCCCCTTTGCTGGGGCAAACCCTGCACTCTGAATTCCCAGTGCCCAGTCACCCTCCATGGTCACATGGCCAAAGGCAACCCTGGTGTTCCTTGGGTCTCCTCATGTTACTCAGCGCTATCTGGCCTTCGTCGGTGCAGGTCCTCAGGTCGCGTGGGTCACTAGGGATCCATCCAAATTCAGACCGGGGATCCTTTTTCATTAAGAGGGATTCCAGGCCCTATGTGGAAGGGTGTACAGCCCCCCACCACCTACACACTGGGCCCATTACTCTGTGTGATTTCACTATGGTCCTGGCTCCCTTAAACTGGCTACTCTGATAACTGGCATGGATGCCCAGACCCAAAGTACAACAAGTTAGCTCAAACCCCAAATCATCGTGTTAAATATTGGGCAAGCTAAACGAACCCCAGTGGAAATTTCCACATTGGTGAAAGTTGTCATTCCCCCAAATGGGGGACACATTTGGGCTCCCAGTCATGGATTGCCAGCTCTGACGCCGCTCTCTGGAGCGCGGTCCCCCATATTCAATTTCTTTGTCCTTTTTTGGACCCAAGTACAATCTACAGAGGAAGGACACCTCGAGCAATCGCAGACAACATTCCGGGAGCCACTGTCCAGAAAAGGAACCGTGAAATGTCCAACTGTACTTTTCTACTTTTCTGGAAAGCAGCCACTACTCCTCTCCCCCGAAAACTTTCACCAGTCATGATGAAATTTAAAGGCCAGCTAATTTCAGGCACGGCTGCACGGGAAACAAAGGTACTGGCACATAGGCCAGTGCCTACCACCGTGTAGATCTTGCAGACAGGCAAAAAAGGTTCCAAGCCAGCCTGTGATGCCAGTATTTGAAACAGCCTGCCCGAGGCTTCTCATACATACAATGCTTTCGTCTGGGCAGCTGCTCCCAGCCCTGGAACATAGATGGCCCCCTACTGCTATAAAAACAGACAGCACCAATGTCCAGAGCACCCTCTGAAGTCTTGAAAACAGTACTATGGAGCTTTCCAGTGATCACTGGCCTGGCTGTGTCTAATAACAGCTGACGGCTTGAATCTCAGGCATAGTTTCTCCGGGACGATGCTAAGCCACCTGGGCGATACTGCACCCTCCCTGTAGGGTACAACTATTCCTCTACAGCCTCACAGACCAGGCACATTACATTATCCTAAACAGCTACCAAGATGAGCAAGAAATAGCGTGGGCCCGTGTCTGTGGTTCTCCCTTGAACTGTGTGTGGTTATGACAAGGAACTTTCTGACCTTGACCAGCGCCTCTGTGACCTGGCTCTGGCTCAAGAGTTCCACTGGACTTGGGAGCCCATCTCCTTGTCCCAGTGATGACTACAGCCCATCTGACCCCCATCTGATCCTGAAGGGTGACCACTGCCCACACCAGATGCCCGTTCTAGAATGTTGGGTTTACGTTGCCCTCCTCCCCTGTGGTGCTCTGCTCTGTGTGCCATAGATAGACCTCACTCTTTCGGGAAGATCCTCGCTTAAAGCCCCCACACCCACTGTAGGGCCAATCCCCTTCCCACTGGGGCTCAACGTGTCCCTCTTGTGCTTCCTGAGGCAAGGCTACTGCTTCAGGCTCCTTCCTGTGCTCAGCAGTATGTCTGCTGCTGAAGCTGCATCCCAACAGCCGGGCCTCACGCCAGGCCGGGCCTGCCATCGGCAAACATGACCACGCCATCCTCCTACTTGCCACTCGCTAGCTGACCTGAAGCTTGGGAAACAAGCCCACGTAACAGCCCACACGAAACCCTATTGGTTTAGGTGCTTAGGTTTTGTCCTGTGCTATCCAGGGCCAGATCGATGGGATGCTGACTGTATTAGGTCTGGTCCCCGACCTCTGAGACCAGGTTAGGCACCTATTCAAAAGCAGGCACCTGCGCTCGGTGGTTGCTTCTGCCCACGTGATGTAACTAGGTACCTCCTTTCCCCCAGATGTTAAAGGAACTCCGGTGTTAGAAGACCCGGAGGGAAACTGACCCCCGTGTGCCCTGTCCTAGATAATTCCCGCCTGGTGTCACCCTGCCCCAAACTCACTCTTGGCCACCTTACCTGCAAGCTGATCACCCTGCCCCTGCCTCTTCCCCCATTGCACACTCCATGAGTTTCCAGACATTAGGACTTCCCTCAGCACTATTTGAAAATCTCACAGGGTGTTCCCGTTCCTTCCATGTCTCTAGGTGTGTCTCCCAACTCTCCCTCCTTCAGGGGCTCCCCTCACTTTGAATATGCCTGAGAGTCATAAACTGCTGAGTTACTTGTGATGATGGCCGCATCTGGTGGGTGGTGTTTTGACGTTGATACATCTCAATACATACCTTTAAAGGGCAGGGAGCACCGGACCTGGCCTCTGGCCAGCTCAGACTGTAACGTTCTCAGTAGGAGAGAGAGAGAACGGACTGCGATGTACCTGTAAAGTGGAATTCTGCCCAGCAAGAAGAGAGGACTCTGATATACGGGGCAAGATGGATGAGTCTCTGAAAGATCATGTCAACAAAAAGAAGCCACAATAAAAGAGGACATTTGGTGGCTCAGTTTACACCAAGTCCCAGAATAGTCAAAGGTAAGCTCTGGGGATAGAGATAAGAAGAGTGGTTGCCTCTTGGAGGGGTTGGGGAGGAGGTGGATAATGATCAGAAAGGAACACAGGGGAACTTTCTGGGGGTCACCGAGGTCATGGTTCTTCTGGTCTATGTGAGAGTTACATAGATGTGTCAGGGAAATCAGTTCTCTTTCCACTTTCATCTGAATTTGTGCATCATTTTAGTGTATTCAATGTATGCCTCCGTGTAAGTGCTCGCCCAGGAAAAAAGAAAGGAGCCTCCCGTTGCGGTCAGCATTCTCACTGTTGTAATCCAAAATACCTGACCACCACACAACTGAGAGGAAGGAAGATTTCGTTGCTCACAGTTCTGGAGATTTCAGGGATTCAGTCCACGTCAGGCTGGGTCTGCGGAGCTCAGGGCATGGCGGCAGGAAGCAGAGAGAAGGAGAGAGCAAGGCTCTGCCCTCCCATCATGGTGGCCTGAAGCAAGAGAGCAGGCAATCCCCAAGGACTCACACCCCGCCCCAGGGATCCCCTCCAGTCAAGCCCCACCTCCAGCATGGCTGCCTACCCTCCATGAGATCTGGGGCCGGGGGTGGCGGGCGGGGGAAGGAAGTCATTATAAATCCAAACATTTACACCTCCCCACATTTTGGCTGCAGCTTTATTTTTGTTTTCATTTTGTTTTCCACCCTTTAAGTGTCAATCATTCTGTGACTCTTGATTCATTTTCTTTTTCCTTTTTTTTTTTCTTTCGGTGCTTGGGATGGAACCTAGGACCTTGCACAGGTTCAATATGCACTGTACCACTAAGCAACACCAACAGCCCTGATTCTTATTTTTGTACAATTTTATTTCTTTAAAAAAATTGCCAGTGCATGAAATTACACACAAGAGTGGGATTCATCGCAACGTCTTTGTACATGCGCATTACATAATTTGGTCAATTTCATTCCCCAGTACTTCCCCTTTCCCTAACGTCCTCCCTCCCTCCCTTCCCTCCCCTGGTCCCCCTTTCTACTGTTCTCCCTTCGTATTTCCTGGTTATTATTTTTTGACAACCCAACTTGAGAGCCTCCTTTCCATTGGTGAGTTTAGCAGAATCACAATTACTATAATTATTTTACACTATGACTTATTCCTGCCATATTATTTCATCACCTGTGGTCAACAATACTAGATCTTTAGAAGCTGCGATGAACAGAAGGTGGGGGACATGGACACTTGTGGACGGAGGCATGTAGGGAATTCCCCTCCCCTCAGCAATGTGAAGCTGAACTTGAAAAATTGAGAATTTTTTTTATGGACAAAAAAGTGGTAGACATGGAGACACCCTTATGCTACTTGAAAAGACGAAGAAGAATTGAGAGGGGAATTTGCGATCATATAAATTGTGCATGTGGTAGAGACATTACTCACTCATCAGAAGAGCATTGTGTTGGCTCAAGACAAGATCAATAGATCATCATAAAGGATCACAAAGAGCCGGGCGTGGTGGTGCAGGCTTGTAATCCCAGTACTTGGGAGGAGGGCGAGACGGGAGGATCGCAGGTTCGCCACCAGGCTCAGCTACATAGTGAGGCCCTCCGCAACTAAGCGAATCCCTGTGTCAAAGTAAAGAATAAAAAAAAAATAGGGCTGCGGGTGTAGCTCGGAGGTAGAATGCCCCTGGGTTCAATCCCTGGTAACACACACACACACACACACACACACACACACACACACACACACACAAAGGATCACAAAGCCCAGAGACAGATCCATGCATATATGGATTTTGGAAAGTTTAACATTTGTGGGCACCTAGAGTCAATGTTGAAATGATGGGTATTCATTAAGAAGTGCATGAGCTGGTCATGGTGGCGCTCGCTTGTAATCCCAGTACTTGGGAGGCTGAGACAGGAGGATCACAGGTTCACGGCCAGCCTCAGCTACTTAGTGAGGCCCTCCTCAACTTATTGAGACCCTGTTTCTAGAGAAAGGATAAAAAATATAGGACTGGGGGTGTAGCTCGGAGGTAGAATGCCCCGGGGTTCAATCCCCAGTACCAAACAAAAAAGAGGAAGGAGAAGTGCATACTCCACCCCTCCTCCCAAATGAAAGGCGTCGCGCCTCGGGTGGTCAGTGTCAAAAGGTTGATGAGTCTCTTCTTAGACCTCCTTATTCTATGCATTTATCTTAATGTATGTATTTTACCAACAGGAATGGATGAGTTCCTTTCGCATCCTCTTACTGAGCCATACCCAGTTCTAAAGCTTGCTGCGCCACATTTTAAACTCAAGAAGAGAATTTCTTTTTCATGTCAGTGCATACAAATCTGTCTTTACCTTTTAACTTATGCATGGTATTTAGTCACAGTGTAGATTTTAAACTATTCCTCTCTACACGAATATTTCCACTATTTTTAATTTCGTCATTACCAACCCTAGGGCAGTGACCATTCTTGCGCACCTGTCCTTGTGCTTGAGGACTGGGTGGTTCTCTGGAAATAGGGTGGTCAGCGTGAGAGCTCAAACTACAGGATGCCTAGTTTCATTTGAATTTCGCCTACCCCATGGACAACTAACTGTTTAGCATCTACTGACGGCTTGACCATGTTCTTTGATATTGCATAGGCAACATATACACTAAGGAAGCATTTGCCGTTGACCTACCTCTCAAATTTAGGGCGTCCTGCACCTTATCTGGCAATTGTACCTAGGATGAATATCCGTAAGTGAATTATTTTTTGGGGGGAGGGGGGTAGGCAAGAGATGTTATGGTTTAGGCTCATGTGTCGTATGAAGGCTGGGTCCCCCATGCAGCAATGGTCAGAGGGGTGGCTTTGGGGGAGCGACTGGCTCATGAGGGCTGTAAGTTCATCCATGGATGAACTCACTGGGGGCGTGAGCTGGGAGAGTGTAACCTCGCCCCCGGCTTCTCTCTTGTTCTGCTCCCAGGCCAGTGTCAGGTGAGGAGCTTTGCTCCGCACACCCGCCCCACGGTGGTGTTCGGTTTTGCTGCAGGCCCAGAATCGGTGGAGCCAAGAGACCATGGGTGGAAACCTCTGAAAACTGTGAGCCAGGATGAACGTTCCCTCCTTTACATTGTTTTTTATTTCCAGTATTTTGTCACAGTTATGGGAAGCTGACTAACGAAAGTGTCTGCATATTCAATGTTTGTATTAATATGGCCTGCCTGTATCCAGGCTTTTGTCACATTTGCTACTAATCTATTTAAATATGTTTGTCCCATACGTGGGGTAAAAAAAAACCCTAAACTGTGTGCCCGTCATTTTAATCAGCATTTCTTCAATTACCAGTGGGGTGAACCTTGGCAACCGTGTTTCCTAGGCATGTGAATTCCTGAGCAGGGGAAGTGTGTCGCTCTGCTTTGCCCTTTCTCTGAGTTCTTTGCTGTTCTAGAGCACGCGGGCATGGGCAGTGTGGGCGGTGGCGGCGGCGGCAGGCAGTGGTGCCTCAGGCTGGGCTGCTGCACAGAGATGCAGAGCGCAGAAAGGGGGATGAGGACTGCATCAACGCGCCAGCCAGCGCCCCCCCCCCCGCCCCCGAGTGAGCGAGCTAGCCAGCCAGTGAGCCAGAGAGCATGCTTGCTGAGGGCTCTCAGCGCGGGAGGGTCCCGGTCTCCTGCTTCTTCTTCTGCAATGGGAAGCATTGCTTTTCCCCTTTCCTTGGCCTGCAGGGGTCCCCTCTGCTCTGGCTGTGGACAGAGTAGCAGGCTGGACAGCTTTAGGGGTGATGTTGGGTGATTTTGTCAGGAAGGTAGCCGGCAGAGAACGACTGTGAAGAAGCAGCACGATGGGGGTCAGGCAGGGCTCCAGGGAGCAGGCTTCTCCTCCAGTTCCCAGGCTAAGCCCTCCCCATGGCCGAATGCCTGGGTTGAGTTGATAATACGGAGAGGGTTCTCTAGTACCTGTAGTGTCCCAGTGAGAGTGTGCAGCCAAAGGGTCATCCAGGAGAGCTTTCAAGACAATCGTACCGTTCCCTCAACTGACACGATGATTTCTAATGCGTCTCTCGTTGGGCGTGGTTTCCGTGTTTTCCCCGAGGCTTCTTTACAAGGAGAACGCTACGATGGCAGAAAAGCCATGTGAGTAATTTGATGGAAGGTGAACAGGCTTCAGATGAAATTTAAAATGTATGTCTGACGTGAAAAAGAAAACCCTACAGGTTGTGGTTGATGGATTAATTGATTGATTGGTTGATTGATTTTCTGTCACTGGGGATTGGACTCAGTGGCAATTTACCAGCGGCCAACACCCCCCACCTTTAATTTGTGTGTGTGTGTGTGTGTGTGTGTCTTACTTTGGGACACTCTCTTGCTAAGTTGCTGAGTCTGGCCTGGAACTTGTGATCCTTCTGCCTCAGTCTGCCGAGCCGCGGGGCGTCCAGATGTGCACCCGGCAGGGTTTGGTTTAAAGGAAAGTACTTTTGAGCCGCCGTGGGGCGCGTGCACACACACCTGTAATCCCAGTACTTGGGAGGCCGAGACAGCAGGATCCCAGGTTTGAGGCCAGCCTCAGAAATTTAGTGAGACCCTCAGCAACTTGGAGAGACCCTGTTTCAATAAAAGAAGAAAAAAAAATTTTTTTAAGGGCTGGGGGTGCAGCTCAGAGGTGGAATGCTCCCAGTTCAACCCCCAGTATCAAAATAAATAAGGTAAAGGATACTATCTCTAGGATGATAACTGGCTTGTGAGTCGGGGTTCATCCAGGAGGCCAAAACCATGCTAGTACTATTTGGACGGAGAACACTGATGCCTCAGAAAAGTGGGAATGGATCCACCGCGCGATGCAGCTCTCCCACTCCTGGGTATCTTTCCCAAGGGAATGAACCCTGAATACAAAGAACGGCTAAGCAGCGCTAGGTGGGTGACTGATAAAAGGGGTGAAGGAGAGTTTTAATGGGTTCAGAAATAGCAGGTGCAAAAGAACCCTTCCTCTTTGTGGGATGAGGAGGAGCAGAGAGTAGAGGAGGAGCAGGAGAGGCCATCCTCGCTCCCAAGCTGATAAGCAGGGCACTTCCAAGAGAGCGTGGCGACCAGAAGGACACGCAGCCTGCTGGTGGTGGAGCCACCCTCCGGGGGAGAGGGGGAGCGTGGCTTGGACTGCCCTGCAGCGCGGCCCATGTGGGAGGGAGGTGGCCGGCCACGGCACAGGGATCAGATGCTGGAGCTCCCTGGGGGGTGGCCATGGTAGGGCAAGCAGGGCCTGAGTGGAGGGGCAGCTGGGGCTGGTCTGTCTGCGCTGGCCTCTGACCTCCTGCAGCCGGTCAAATAAACTGGGAGACTGCATCGAGAAGGAAAGAATTTTTCTTTCTGGGCTCCCGAGGGTCTCTCCAGGGCTTTGTATTGACAGCCTGAGATTTGGTGAGCGGGCGTAAGAGAAAGGTGAACAGAGACCAGCTCTAGCATCACATCGCAAGGCCGGGAGGGCACGGAAGGGTTGATTTGGACCCAACAGACAATAAGTGGTTGACTGGAACAACTGGCACCAGGAAACAAGAGCGCACCGTATTTAGCCCCAAACCAAGAGAGTCCTTCCCATTTAGAGCAGGAGCAAGCCGGGCGTGCGTGGTGGCGCACGCTTGTGATCCCAGTACTTGGGAGGCTGAGACCGGAGGATCGCAGGTTCGCGGCCAGCCTCAGCGACTTAGTGAGGCCCTCCTCCCGCGACTTAGCGAGACCGTGTTTCCAAATAAAGAATAATTAAAAAAAATAGGGCTGGGGGTGTAGCTCGGAGGTAGAAGGCCCCTGGGTTCCATCCCCGGTACCGCAAAAAAAAAAAAAAAAAAAAAAGAGCAGGAGCAAAAACGGAACTTTTACATAATTGTTATCAGCAATCATGGTACCATGCGTGGTCTTAGTCAAGGAAAGTGGTGTTGTAATTGTAATGGACAGTGCGATTGCCCTACCAGGAATGTGCAAAAGGCTCCACTGAAAAAGTATTTTAATTAAGGAGAGTTGTTAGTACGATGGCCATATACCAGATAAAACATACAAAACCACTGGGCTTCCGATATATCAGAAATAATCAGAAGGCACAATGGGAAACCTCCCAATTCATAGCAGAGGCAAAACTGAGAAAAGTCTGTTGACAAACTTAAGTATGAATAGACAGGAGCTCTAAAAGGCAGACTATAAAAGGTAACAGAGGTAATCAGATTAAAGACCAGAATCGACATATGGCATTTTTTTTTCACGAGAAGCCCCCATAATTTCATGATGTCAATGCTTCTCATAGCAAACTCTACATCCTAAGCAAATCTAGTTAAAATTCTAGCCAGCGAATTTTTTTTAATTTGAAAAATTTGACCCTGATGGTCATCTAGGGAACATTTTGAAAAAGATGAATGATGAGGGACAACTTGTTCTCCTTAGATGATGAAAACATTTTTTGACTCTATGGAGCAGAATGAGCAGCCATGGAATTTAGACCAACTGGAAGAAATGTAGAGCCCTGCCTGAGGCCGAAACACTGAAACAGGATGGAGATTGAGTAAATATTATGGTTAGATATAAGGATGGCTACCATCAAGTAGATAGTTTGGTTATGTGCAAGGATGCTTCACAGGTTACAGTCTAGAAAGGCTCGTGTGAAAGAAAAGAAAAGGAGGGCTGAATTGTAGCACATGGTCCAATAAAAGGATACATGTGCTTGTGGGAGAGGAGAAATCCTCTCGTTGACATTTGTGGGTTTCCTGGGGGCTGACCTCACAGCCAGGAGTTTATGGAAGGGCCCTGAATCTCGGATGAGTGCCTAAATGGAAGAAAGCACCCGTGTGTGTGTGTGTGTGTGTGTGTATGGAAGGTCCCTGAATCTTGGATGAGCGCCTAAATGGAAGAAAGCACCTGGGTGTTGTGTGTGTTCGTGTGTGTGTGTGTGTGTGTGTGTGTGTGTGTGTGTGTATGGAAGGGCCCTGAATCTCGGATGAGCGCCTAAATGGAAGAAAGCACCCGGGTATTGTGTGTGTTCGTGTGTATGTATGTGTGTGTGTGTGTGTGTGTGTGTGTGTGTGTATGGAAGGGCCCTGAATCTCGGATGAGCGCCTAAATGGAGGAAAGCACCCGGGTGTGTGTGTTCGTGTGTGTGTGTGTGTGTGTGTATGTGTGTGTGCGCGCGTGTGACTGCGTTCGAACCCAGGGGTGTTCTACCTCCTAGCTACACCCCCCACCCCTATTTGACTTTTTATTTAGAAACAGGGTCTCACTAAGTTGCTGGCGCTGTCCTGGAACCTGGGATCCTCCAGCCTCAGCCTCCCAACCACTGCGATTACAGGCCTGTGCCTTCGCGCCCTGCTGGAAGAAAGCACGTTGTAGAGAAAGAATGAGGCCCAGTCCAAGGTGGGAGTAAGAGGCACAAGGAACACGAGGAAAAAAAAAAAAACAAACGTCAGGAAGAATGGTGATTTAGAACGGGAGATTGTAAGGAATAACAACTTTCTGTAGTGTCTGGGAGTGACATAGCGCACAAAACAGCCGATGCTCTCCTCCCCAGGTTCACTGGCCACAAGGGAAAAGAAACAGGCTCGCTGTTCTCGACGACGACGACGACGACGACGGAGGAGGTCAAGTCGTCGTCGTCGTCGTCCTCCAGGTCCTCCTCCCACCCCACCCCCCAAGCGGGCGACCACATGAGGACACAAGCAGCTCGGATCCGGATCCCATCCGCTGCTGCGAGCATGCCACAACAGTGCAATGGACGCAAAGGAACATTTGCTGAGCGCTTACTCCATCCAGCCAGGCCCTGAGCAGAGCCTGGGCCTTGAGGGGAGGGGGGGGCTGCCTGGGTTGGAGGCTGCTGCGGGGAGCTGCTGCAATGCAATGCAGCAGGGGGAAGGCCTGCAGGCAGGCAGGCAGGCAAGCAGGACGAGGGGCATCTCCCAGGGAGCCTTCTCCAAAGGGGAGACAAGGATCATCCGGAAGGGTCGCATTCTCCCCAGCTCTAAGGGCTCCACTGTTGCCACGGGTGTCCCCCGGGCCTGGCCTCGAGGCTTTCCTTCTGATCTGTTCCAAGCCACCTCCCACCAGCGACCCCGGCGACTGGGAGCAGCGCCCCCCCCCCGCACCCCCGCACCCCCGCGCCCCCGGGCCCCCGGGCCCCCAGCCTGCAGTACCGTCCCCGGCCGGCAGAGGCACTGCGGGGCGGCGGCGGCGGCGGCGGCGGCGGCGGCCGCGCGTTCCCACAGCTCGGGAAGACCCGGGCACGGGAGCCCGAGCCCCCTCCCCTCCCCTCCCCTCCCGTCCCGGCTTCCCCGGCTCCTCCGGGCCTGAGGGCGGCGGCCTCCGCCCGCCTCAGGACCCTGGGGCTCCGGGCCTGGCCCGAGGCGGCCGCGGCCTCCGCGGCGACGTCACTGTCCTCGCGGCCTCGCACACAGCGCTGCGGCCGGCCGCCGAATGCCCGCGGACGCGCATCTCTTCCCAGAGTTCCTGCTTCCTGGGCCAGCCAAAGCCGCAGGTGAGAACGTCCGCCGCGGTAGAGGTGACACCCGGGGCCTGCGCGTCTCAGAGGCCCCCCGGCCTCCTCCTCTCCTCCCTGCCCGAGAGATGTCCCCGCGGGGCCGCCGGCAGCGGGGACGCTGAGTGCTGCGCTCCCCGAGCCAGCCCCGAGGGCACTTCTTCTGAGGCGCAGAGCCCCCACCCCCCTGGCCCAGGTGCTTCTGCAAGTTCCTTTGTGGACCCCAGCCGCCCCCAGGGCCCCCCGCCGCCGCCGCCGCCGCCGCCGCCGAGCACCCCGCGGGCCCCAACATCCCTGATGTTGGCGCATGCCCAGAGACCCCGGGAGCTAGAAGGTAGCTGAGCTGCTGGTGCAGTACCTGCCGGCTGGTTAAGAACGCGACGACGGTGCCGAGCGAGCAAAAGGGCAGACATGCTGAAGTGTGTCCTCCAAAGAAAGGTGGCAGGAGCTTCTTCCCCGAGATTCTCAAGAGAGCCCCCGGCCTCCCCGAGTTAGTCTGTGGGTCCTAGGTGAAGGAACTCGACCCGACAGAGCACTCCCAGTTCCTGATCAGGAAAAAAAAATAAATAAATAAATCGCTCCCGCCCTGGTCTGGGGCCTGGCAGGCCACACCAGGGCCCGGCAAAGACTGGGCTTCTGCTGATTACCCTGGACTCGATCGATCCATCTTCGCGCAGGCCAGCTGTGTCCCCCTGGGAGGTGGTGAGGGGTGATGGAGGGCTGTTCGTCTCCAAAGCATT
The DNA here is from genome assembly GCA_004027185.1 of Glis glis. Lineage (NCBI taxonomy): Eukaryota > Metazoa > Chordata > Mammalia > Rodentia > Gliridae > Glis > Glis glis. Next base: position 58,070 of record PVJS01003825.1, on the reverse strand, counting down.
GCACCAGTGGGGAGCCATCGCCAAAGCTCATCACCAGCGCTGGTGTGCGGCACGAGCGAGCGAGCGAGCGAGCGAGCGAGAGAGAGCGAGCGAGCGAGAGCGAGCGAGCGAGCGAGCGTGTGGTGCCCAAGTAGGTGGCCCGCAGCAGCCCCCTGCTCTCGGGGTCCTTGTGGGGCTCCCGAAGGAAGCAAGACAGATGGAAGTCCCGGAGCTTGTGGCCAGAGGGAGTGTGACACCCACCCCAGATCCTTCCCGTGGCAGTAAATGAGGCGTTGAACGAAGAGGAGGAGATGCCCGTGCGCGAGACGCAGCTGCTGGTGGTGATGTGCCGAGTGCCAGTGTTAGTGCCAGTTCCGGTTCCAGGGCCCGTGCCATGGCTGAAGCAAGCGCCAGCACCGGTGGGTCCCCATGCCAGTGCCAGTGCCAGTGCCAGTGGCAGGGCTAGAGCCATGGTGGCCGGCGGCGGCAGCGGTGGCAGCAGCAGCAGGGATCAGTACCGGGGACAGTGCCAGTGCTGCTGGCAGTCTCAGGCTAGCTAGCTCAGGGGCTGCTTCTGCTGCCACCAGGGAAGGCCAAGGCCGAGGCCGAGGCCGAGGCCGAGGCCGGGGCGGCCCCTCTGCTTTGGTGCGGGTAGAAAGAGAGGCCCCGGGAGCAGTGGGCGCCCCGCTGGGGCTCTGACCCATGAAGAGCCCAGGGTTAGCGTGGGCTTAGGGAGAGCAAACGCCCCCCCACCCCCCACCCCCGTGGCACTCACTCACTCGCGTGTTCCCCATCTCTTTGTGCTTCTTGGCGATTGAGCTTTCAGTTTGTACAGTGCAAGATTCTGTTTGCTGTAGTGAACTTTTCTATGGAGAGAAACGCATAGACATAAACTGGCGAAAACGCAAGGATGAAGGGCCGGGGATGTAGCTCAGTGGTAGAGCACTTTCCTAGCATGTGCGAAGCCCTGCGTGTCCCACCCCCAAGCACTGCGACCGCAACTGCAAAAAAAAAAAAAAAAAAAACAAAAACCAAATCAAAACAAAAACAAACAAACAAAAACCGAAAAACCAAAACCCCAGACATCTAAAAGACAGCATCGGCGTTCGGGCGTTCTACCAAAGCTGAAACAAAACTCCTCCTCACCAATCTTCCCAAAGCCTTGGTTCTCTAGACATTCGATTCAGTATTTTTTAGTGGAGCATCTGCGTTTACGAATGGCATGGGTCAAATGTCTTGTTGTTCTTTGTTTCAGTTTTAGCAGAGATTTGCTCTTGCCTAAAAGGACGCTAAAAAGGACACCATATCATGGTATGTCTGCAACACACATTAGCGTGTTGGCCTAAGCTGCGGTTTGAAGGGAGTTTGAAGGAAGCTGCTGTTTGGGAGTGGGAAGGATCCCCCCCCACACACACACACCCACACCCCCCCCACACACACACACACTCCAAATATCGAAAGAGAAAATAAAAAGTCGGTCAGCGTCTGACGTACCAAAAGCAACTGATGTTTACTTGTATTTGCTCTCAGTTCTCTGGAATGTAGGGGGAAATAAAACTTGAATGAATTAGACACCTTTCTCCTGGACTCATTTATTCAACGTATAATATGTACGGAACACCTACTGTGCGTGAGGCACTGTGCTGGGCGGCGCAGAGACGAGAATACGCCAGGCCTGGGCTGTGCCCCATGCCCGAGAGTCTCGATGGGGCTCTCGTCGTCGTGGAAGTCAACCAGCCAGATGTGTGTGGTAGTTGGCGATGAACGCCTGCGGTGAGCCTATGAAGCATAGGAAGTTAGGCAGCCTCGAGGAGAGACCTCTAACCCCGGGAGGACGGCGGTCGGGGAGCCACAAGGCTTCCTTGTCGTGAGGGGGGTCACCTTAGATCGGAAGCACGAGGGGTGTACTAAGTACAAAGGCGTCAGTCACTGCAGAGCACTGTGGGTACCCGGAGAGTTCCATGTTCTCTCTCCCGTGGAAACCAGAGCAAGATGGTCTGGGAGTGCGGGTATGTGCAGGAGCCAGGGTGCTCAGTTTGCTGGACCTAGTTAGGGCTGAGGGGAAAACTTGGAGCGGAACCAGATTCTTTGGAGAGCAGCCAGCCGCTCCTCAAGGCTCTTAAGTGAGCCAGAGAGAAGACCCTGCCCGCGGCGGGTCTGGAAGCTCTCTCTCCTGAACCCAGGCTGTGCCGGTTCCTCACTACACACACACCAGGCGCTTTCCTTATCATCTTGAAGGAGAGACAGGCGAGGGGGTAAGTTTCCACCCACCAGGGCTGATTCCCAGAAACCGCTGAGCGCAGAGCTTCTCGCTACAGTCTGGGAGAGCCTGAGCTTCGTGTCTTATGAAGTAATACATTGGTGTGATTACAGTTGCTTTTTTTTTTTTTCCAAAGCAAAGGCCCGGGAGTTCAAAAGAATAGGTGATCGTGCACCCATCATGGGAAAATGGTTGGTAGAGGTGTGTGTGTGTGTGTGTGTGTGTGTGTGTGTGTGTGTATGTGTGTGTGTGAGAGAGAGAGAGAGAGAGAGAGAGATGTCTGTTCTAGCCTGGAGCAGAGCCAGGAAGACCCTTGCTGGCCAAACTGAGGAGCTCACCCCAATTGGTTTGGCCCTGGACACCACAGAGGTTTTGGAGCAGGGAGGAATGTATTGAAAGCACAACCCTTCCGACCGTAATGGTGGCCAGCACTAGCATGGGTTTTGTTTTGTTTTGCTTTATTTTATTTTGTGTGTGTGTGTGTGTGTGTGTGTGTGTGTGTGTTGGGGGGGTACTGGGGGTTGAACCCAGGGGCATTCTACCTCTGAGCCACACCCCCAGCCCTATTTTATTTTGATTTGGAAACAGGGTCTCGCTAGGCTGACGAGAGAGTCTCACTACTTGCTGGGGCTGTCCTCGAACCTGCGATCCTCCTGTCTCAGTCTCCCATGTACTGGTATTACAGGCGTGCGCCACCACACTGGGCTCTAGCATGGGTTTTGAAGGTGCAGCGTTTGCAGGGTATGGTGGTACACGCTAGTAATTCCAGTATGTAGGAGGCTGAGGCAGGAGGATCGCGGGCCCGAGGACAGCGTCAGCAACTGAGCAAGGACCTCAGCCATTTAGTGAGATCCTGTTTCAACTAGTGTTGGAACACTAGTTGGAACACTAGCTACACTAGGGCTACACTAGGGCTGGGGGTGTAGCTCAGAGTTGGAACACCCTTGGGTTCAATCCCAGTTCCACAGGAAACACAACAGCAACCACCACCACCACCACCAACAACAACAACAAGAACACAAAGGTGCAGACATTTTCATGACTTCGAATGTCCCCCAGCGCTGGGTACAATGAACACACTAATTGCCCCAGGATTATCTTTGGTCCTTAGAAGGCGATATGCACGTTTCACATACCGGCTTGTGGGGGCTTTAGAAAGCCATTTACCCCCAGAGACTTATGCCACGGGAGCAGGCACCCATATTCTCTGTAGGGCCTCCTGTAGGGCATGTAGGGTCCAAGGACCCCTGGTGTAACCCTGCACTCACTTTCCCCAGCTGACATCAAGGCCGACAGGGGCATCCTAACCCGGGAAAGTGCCCCTGGAGGCTCATGGGAGAAGCGTCCCGGTTCGCCCCGAGGTGGGGCTGGTTGGGGCTGCCTGTGTGCAGGTCAATCTCAGGCCTTTCCTCAAGACACCAGGCCCTATTGACATCCCTCCTCCACTGTCGGACGTGAAGGCTGGAGATGTTTGGCCAGGCAGAGTTGGTGTTTTTTTTTTCTTTCTCATCGTTACATTCAGTTGCCCTCCTTGAGGTCACGACAAGATATCCTTGGGAAAGCACAGTCCTAACGGCTGTTTAGGACGAGCCCTGCTCTTCCCGGACAAGGACCACAAGCGCGTGTGTGCGCACCTAATCACGGGCTAGATACATCTTAACCCCCTCCCCAACTAAATGGACATCTTTCTGAGGAGGTGTGGGAGATAGATTGATACGAAACCCGGCAAACGCGTCCAGGTTTACTTCCTCTTGATGGAAGAGAAACCTGAGAGAGTCCGAGGCTGCAGCAGCAGGGAGGAGGAGGCCAGCCTGCTGTAGGAGAGCTCCCCAGAGGGCTGCTCCGCCCAGGGCAGGTGGGGGGACAGTACCAGACCCAGGGCAGGTGGGATCCAGCTCCCCCACCGGGCGGGGGGGGCCTCTGAGGTCCACCCACCCATTATTCTGTCTGCAGGTCCCAGGCCTGTTCCACGGGCTGCGGTGATGCTTAGTGTGGCAGTTTCTAAGGGAGGAGGGGGGCTCCTCCACATTGTTAGGTTAAAGGGACAACTCTGCGCCACCCCCCACCCCCACCCCCACCTATCAAGGTCACCAGGTCGCCTGTTGGAGGGACTCTGTCCTGAGTGAGGAGGGGAGGGGTGCCTGGGAGCCCTTTATAAGCACAGGAGTCTCAGACATTTTCTGGGGATCCACAGATTCTTCCCTCCTCCTCCCCTGTGTAAACACTGCACAGGCTTTCTCAGACTGTGCCCCGAGGGGAAGGCACATGGTACCGATTCCTCATCCCTGAAGCAAGTGCCCCATGAGAGTCACAGCTGCCAGCTGTGGGAAATCCACTGGTGATCGGCCTCCATGCCTAGCAACCTAAACCCGCCGGCCACTGAGGACTGAGCAGCATTGCCTCAAGGAGGAGCCTGCAGCCTTCTAGGGCTGAGGAAGATGTGATGACATTCCCACCCCCCTCAACCCCGCCACCGCCGCCACTCCCCCCCCCCCCCCCCCCCCCCC
>PVJS01003825.1:0-53224 GCA_004027185.1 Glis glis | reverse complement strand
ATGCCTCGGTGTCTGCAGCTTCTGCGCTCTCAGTTTCTGAGTGTCTCGTATCCTCCCCTAGGAAAGAGAGGGAGTGTCAAGTGGACAGTCGGGAGCCTGGGGAATTCAGGCCGGGCCTGGGATCCTATTGGGATAGGGCAATGGGAAAGCAGCCGGGCTTGGCTGTGAGCAGTGAGGCAGGCAGAAGCTGGCGCTGAGCTCTCTCTCACCTGAAGGCCTTGGTGACACATGCCAGCACTCTCTGGAACCGGCTCCTCCAAGACCGGCGCCGAAGAGCAGGCTCCCCGGGCCAGCCCGAGTCGGAGGATGGGTTCTCCATGTTGTCAGACAAGAAAACAAGTGCCTCGGGGTCTTCTTGCTGGCCTTTCCCACCCTGCGAAAGAGAGTCAACGGCCTCATCCTAATGTCCCTCCCCGCCACCGCTGGCGTGCTCATCGCCTCATTCTGCGACCGTGCGTGATGTGCCTCCCCGACCCGGGTCCGGGTGCTGGGCATGACGGCGGCGCCCTGCACAGTTTGCCGAAGCCCCATCCCCCTGCATGGAGGGATGGAGGGCCTTCCAGACAGGTGGAGGGAAACCAGACTCACCATGTCAGCAGGTGGAAGGAAGGGCGTGAAGATCATGCTTTCCGGAGTGGACTCGGGAGAGACCCACGGGGCTTCCTTGAGGGACCTGCTGAGCTCCTCGCTCTGCTGGGTGCCAGGACAACACAGGCCCGCCCCTCCCCGGCCCAGCCCCTCTTCCCCTGCCATATCAATCCCTCCCTTCCCCTGCCTGCCTGGTACACTGTGCCCCAGCAATGGATACATTTCTTCTAGGTGGCATCCCATCCGTTCCTTACTTCCACCCCTCCAGTCTCCCTTTTGTTCCTTTTCTTATCTCGATTGGCTCCCAGCAGGCTCCAGCCGGGTTTCTGCTTGTTGCGCAGAAGGGCACCGAGGCGCCTCACGGTGAGAACACGATGTGCACACTTTCATCGTCATTGCCAAGGTTCGACTCCCGGCTTGCCACGGTCACTCATGCTCCCAGTTTGTCTGGGACTGTGCCAGTTTTAACACTGGAAGAGGTCCCGCGTTCTGGAGAATCCTTGGGAACCAGGCAGGCTGGGGCATTTTGCGACCCTCCTTCATGCAAACAGGAGTTTCATCGTGACTCTACTTTGGTTTTTACACATTCAACAGTTGCGCTTGACACATGACACCCGATGCAGGATTCTGATATGCACAGTGTGCGCCTTGTGAGTAATGGATGGGTGGTCCTGGAGGCCCCTTACTCCTTGAACGTGTGACGATAAATGCAGGGTGACTTGTATGACCGCCGATTACATAGCTGCCAGAAACCTGATTGGACCTCAACTATCACCTCTGTTCCTGGTGTGTCACCACAGAGTTCTAAGAGGGAAGCAGACTGGTAGAGATTTGGTTAGGGGAAGGGGCCACCAGAGAGGTTGCCAAGACCTGGGTTCACGTGAAGAGCCCTTCCCACCTGTCGGGCCTTCACTGGCTTTCTCAGGGGGAGGATGCCATCATGAGAGGTGTTGAAACAGAGCCCGGGCAGTCACTAGGAGGGCATTCCCTCGAAGCGAGGCTACCAATGGTCGCTGGCAAGCGCTGAGACTCGTAGGAGTCTTGTGCAAGTCCAAAGCAAAAGCGCCCTTAGCTTTCACGTACAAAAGTACCTGCATCGCACAAAAGAATTGCTACCCAAATCTTAAACGTCCAGGCAGGTTTTGCCAAATGCTCAGAAACTCCTCCCCGAAGTGAATCGGTCTCCTGTCCGCCCTCCATCTCGCACTTTCTTCTCCATGAGTCCACGCCAGTGAGCGATCCTCCTACAGCGCTCCACAGAAACACAGCGGTCGTGGGACATGAAACGACAAACAAGTGAAAGTAGCATTTTCTTAGTTTTGTACGTGACTGGCCACGTGAATCTAATGACGGGTTCGTAAGTCGGGTTTAAGCACTTACCGCAGAGCTCGGTTTAATTGGCTAACTTGAAAAATAACGCTTAGCAACGAAGACCCCAGTAACTACGCTGTCATTCCCCTGCACCAATTTGATCCTCCTCAAAGGAAAGTCGAATGGCAAGTGGGGATTTTATTCTGAATTCCTGGACAGACACGCCTAAACTCCCAGGCAGGAAGGCCCAATTCTGTCCAGTGTCTTAACTCCAGGATTCCTTTCGTGCACCTGTAGACGCACCGCATCCACCACCAGGTGGCAGAACAACTCTAGAAAACAGGACACCGGCGGCCCCGCCCCCCCCCCACAGGGTCCCTCTTCCTTGTCGTTGTCCTCCTTGTTGTTGTCTTCCCTGTCCACCCCAGCCCCCTAAGTTGCCGTTTGTGAGTGAGCTTTCCCCCGAGCAGGGACCAGTCCTGGAGACCCATCCTAAGGTCCCGTCCTCTGCGATGCTCTAGGTTGTGCCCAGGGCCTGCTCCAGGGCTGCCCAGGTCCACAAGTGATGATGTCTTGAGGCAGCGGCATCTATGGGCAGCGGTGCCCGCTTCCCCTCTCCGTCAGGAAGGCTGGGACGTGGGAGTGGGCGCCTTAGACAGGGCGAGGGGCCGAGTATTTCTGTCAGCATCTCACGGTGGTGACATCTGTGGCTTGGATGGCAGGGCAGCAGGGACACCAGGAACTCAAGGTCAGCAACGCAATCTTGGCAGACCGCTCAGAGATTGAATTGTATTCCCCACCCCCACCCCACCCCGCCCTAACCTTTCCTGATATGAAGTTCTAACTCCCAGTGTGACTTACATTTGCAGCTCAAGCCTTTACAGACCATTAAAGCTAAGTGAGGTCATCAAGGGTGAGACCCTGGTGTGATCAGATTAATAATGTCTCTGTTCTCTCTGCACCCACACGTCCCAGACCAGGCCATGTGAGGACTTAGGGGGGAGGAGGCAGAGCATGAAACCCAGCGGGAACCCCTCTTGCTGTTGGTCTTCCTAGCCCATAGAACCTGGAGAAAACAAACTTCTGCTGTCGCAGTCACCCAGCCTGTGGCGTTGTGTTCTGGCAGCCGGAGCACACACACTAGGACAGCCAGCGTCCCCGGGACTTCTGTAAGCCAGGAGCGCACGGCTGCTAGGGTGGCCAGGCTGCTCGCTCCTGGAGCCTGATGCAGGCCGAGGCTGACCACCCTGCCCTGTCCGGTCCGATTTCTTTTCCTTCCGAATCTCCTCGGAGTACGTGAGCTGCCTCTGAGCAGCTGCCTTGCGTGAACCCAGAGTTCTCCAGAGAGTCCGGGAGGGGGCCGAGTGATGGTAAACCAGACCAGCGGGCCGAAGAAGGTCGGAGTCACACCAACAAGTGCTTCCGGTGCCAGGCCCAGCTTCCTAAGATGCAGAAGTGCACAAGAGCGTCGGTGTATTGGTCAGGGTTCTCTAGAGTGACAGGACTCACAGGATATGTGTGTTGTAAAAAGGGATTTATTGCATCGGCTTACCGTCAGGAGCGGCGTTGTCCCAAGTGGCTGCCTGCCGGCGGGGACCTGGAGGAACCAGCAGTGTGGGTCGAGTGGTCCAAGAGCTGGAGTCTCAGAATAGGTGCGACCAGTGATGCAGTCCCAGTCCAAGAGGGAATATGGCCAGAACACCCTGCCCTGCCCCGCCCTCCCCTTCCAGCGTTTCGCCTGTCGGTGGTGAGAGCAGAAGTCTGATATCTCCAGGGAAGAGTGGGTGAGCCTTCACCCAGGAAGAGCTCAGCTTGCCTTCGTGCCCCTGGCAATCTGGATTAGGCGTCACAGTAGAGATGCAGGAGACGTGGAAGTTTGTACTGGGGCAGATGCATCAAGGTGGAAGATTCAACTGGGTCCTGTCAGCCCTGAGGTTGGGCAGGGTGAATTACAGGTAATTGCATGTATGAAAACATTAGGGGCTTAGGAGGGTCTCAATAAAATTTTATCGACTCCCAAGCATTTTCTCCGGAGCTCCTGCAGGAGGGGCAGTGGGTCCTTATTATTGCAAATAATAATGGCTCCTTTTTCTACAATACCTACTAGGTACAGGTCTGTCAGCTGTTTGAAATATTGGGGTACAGGCACAAGTAGTCCTTGTGTATATTCCCACAGAAGACCACCCACACAGGACAGGTAAAGCGACAGTCTTCCTTGTCCGCCCACTCCATCGCCAGCCCCCGCCGGCACCAGCAGTTTCGTGTGGTGTTTGTGAATCCCTCCGGAAGGCATTCACACACGTCTGCGTGCCCCCGGGGAGCCACATGGTTCTGTGTCACGGGGCCATCACGCACATTGTATCATGACGTGGGGAACTTGGTTTTTGCCCTTCACAGGGAACCTGGGACAAGTTTTCCTGCTGTCACTCCCATCGTTTTCGACTTCTCAAGAGTGTTCTCAGTGATGTGCTGCCATAATTCCTCATTCTTACACATAATGGCCTTCATTTGGGTGTAATTTTTAATTTTTATTTTTACAGCGTCGAAAGTTTTCAAACATTTCTCCGGCACCTTTGTTCCCAGGAGCTGCGTTTCGCTAGAGAAGGGTACCGAGAAGTGGGATGGGGGGACCCCAACCCAACCTCTCAGTGTTGACTAGCCATTGACAAGCGGGTCTCCAAGGAGGTGACGCGAATTCACAACGCCTGGCGGTAGCACAGGGTCCTATTCATTGTCCTTGCCCCATGGCCTTGAGGGTGTGGATCCCTTGAACACTTGCCAGAGGGCTGCTCGAAATTCCAGCGGTGTTGAGAAGATGCGTCCCTGTCATGAACGGTGAGAGCCCGAGGCTGGCCATCCTCAGGAGCCTGTCCTCAGAGGTGGCCTCCAGGAGCCGTGTGGGGGGAGAGGCCAGGGAAGGCACAAGTACAGCTGAGGGTGACAGGAGAAGATTAGGGGCCACGAGAGTGCTCAGACGGGGCACCCAGGAGCCCCGAGGGTGGCGATGGAGTCGGCGAGTCTTCCAGAGGACCCCCACGCTTACAGTGAGCGAGGAAGGAAGTCAGACGGGGAAAGGGTCCGAGGAGGAAGAGCCCTGGAAGCCCCACACCAGGCAACTGAGGCGACTGTGAAACGGTGAAGAAGCAGGCCCAGGTTTCTGTCCTGTGCCTTTGTAGAGGTTGCACTTACTTGGCGAGCAGGAGGTGGCGCAGGCACAGAAAGGTCTGTGCTACTTGGTGGAGGCTCTGGGCTCTCGGACCCAGTTCTCTGGAGTGAGGAAGGAGACCGGGTCCCAGTCCAATGCCCAGTCCTTGCGGCTCTCCCCAATCGTGCTGAGGCGTGCGGTCTGGAGCTACTGAGGTCTGTCCCTGGACTTGAGGTGGTGGGTGATATTGCCCCCCCCCCCTAGGGAGCTGGCCCTGCCCCGGGGGAACTGTAGTCAGCCCAACCATTTTGTAGCTAGGTGCTGTGAAAGGAGGTGAATTTGGGCCGGAGGAGAGGCCAGAGGTGCAGGCAGTGAGTTAGGACATGGAATGAGGGAGGGGTCGATGGGAGCCACCACCCCCGGCCCGCGGTTCCCTCAGGGGCTTTGCAGCCAGGTTGCGGCTTGGCACGGCAGGTACTGTGAGTGTCCCAGCCCCCGAAGCCATGGGATCCCTGGATGTGCAGGTGAACAGCAACCGGAAGACCGTTCAGACAAAGATTTCGTTATATAGATATAGGACAACGGAAAGCCCAGAAAGGCCTACCACCACCTTGCTCCCGGTCACAGAGAGGAAATGTGTCACTTTGGTGAGACAGGCAAGTGGAGACACTGGGACTGGGCCTGACGGAGGGAACATGACTTTTGACGGATCCGAGTGGGTCCAGAGAGACCAAGGGCCGGTGCGAATGTTTCACCATGACAAGGAGAGCCTGAGGGCAGCCCCGGCAGCCAGGGCACAGATCTAAAGCAGGGACTTGCCACCAAGGATGCCGTGCTCGAGGCTTGCAGGGCACATCCTCGGCCTCTGATGGGTGGGGAATGGGAATTTGTGTGTGTGTGTGTGTGTGTGTGTGTGTGTGTGTGTGTGTGATATGCAGGTGTGGGGGGGTTCTCCTGTCCCCAAGCCCTGCTACCTTAAATCCCTTCACTGTCATGTGGGTTTCCACGGCTGCACCTCCTGCTTTCCCATCTCATTGGTTGGAGGGTGGCCACATCGTGGTCAAGGGGCCTCCCTCCAAGCACTGTCCTGAGGGAAGGAAGAAGCAAGGTGGCCTCACAGCTATGTGCCTTGGGCCCTGACCTCCTCCTCCTCCTGGTCCTCCTCCTGGTGCTCCTCCTCCTCCTCCTCCTACACCACCACCTCCTCCTCCTCAGTAACAGCAACGTTCATCTCTGTCCCACGCTGTCCCATGCCCCTTGCCTGACCTACCTTCCGCCAGCCCAGATTCACTTCTGGAATGCGTTAAAGGCCTCAGCACCTGCAGGGTGGCTGCTCGCCGCGTGGACTCTGCAAACATCCAGCTCCCCCTGGGAGGGAGTCTGTGGGCCCCAAGCTGCAGGCACTAAGATGGACACTGGCCATCCTCGTCCCAGGCCAGAGAGTCTATGTGCACCAAAGCCCTAGTGCACATGCACGCATGGACTCACTGTCTCAGCAGATCCTCATTATATGAAGCCCCGTGTCAGGGACTGGTTGTTCCAGGTTGAACAAGGCAGAGCTCCTGCCCCAGAGCCGGGAGCCTGGGTTGGGGTGGCCGTCCACGAGGAGGAACCCAGGCACGAGAGGTGATAGTTTAGCATGGCAAAGGCTGTGATGGGGAAGAGTAAATGGTATGTGTATGTGGGCACAGCCCACCGGGAGCATGCACCCAAGGCTGGGGTGACCTGGGAAGAAGGAAGGGCCCCCCTTTTTGGGGGGGCAGGGGGTAGCTGGAGATTGAACTCAGGGGCATTCTGCCTCCAAGCTACACCCTCAGCCCTTTGTAGTCGTTATTTTGAGACAGGGTCTCTTTAGGTTGTCGAGGCTGTCCTCGCACCTGGGATCCTCCTGTCTCAGCCTCCCAAGTGTTGGGATTAAGGGTGTGTGCCACCACATCTGGCTGAGGAAGGATTCCTTGCAGCAGTAGGAACATCAGAGACCCAGAGGAGAAGCAAAAGGCTGAGGAAGGAAGCGCTGGCTCCCGAGGAGAAGCCCTAGGCACGAAGGTCTCCCCCCCCACCCCCCGCCTGGCAGGGCAGGGCTGGAAGCTCCCTTTGGGGAAGGAAGGCAATGTTGGAGATGCTGCGGAGAAAGCCTAAAGGCTTATTTACGGGGGAGCAGAGTCAGGGCGCTCAGGTGGAAGGCGTGACGAATCGGACAGATAGAGGCCTGGATAGAGAAGGGCCCTCACTGTCATCTCACGTGGCTGCGGGGTGATGCAGAGGGAAGTCGCCTGGGTTGGTGGCGCGTGTGTCCTGAGCTCCCGCCCCTCCACCGTACACCAGGCCTTCTACACACACCCTCTCCAGGGCAGAGTGAAAAGGCTGCCGTGACGGCCACCCGAACTGTCCCACAGAAGGCAGCGCCCAGGCATCATCCCCTGTGGTCTGGGGATGGAGCAGCCCACAGCGAGGACGTTGTCAGGGCTTCTTCTAGAATAGAAGTGGGGCCTTGGAAGGGAGGGCCTTCCTTCCATAGCAGGCCCATGGAAGGGAGGGCGGGACTGGTGGCATGGGTGAAATGAGTGACGAGAGGCAGATTTACAGGGGGCAGGATTTTGGAATGAGGCAGCCCAGGGAGAGGAAGTCAGGAAGAGAGTGGGAAAGAGGGAGTTAAGAGATGGGAAAGAGAGAGGGGGCGGGGAGGGAGGAGGGGAGAAGGGAGCAAGAAAGGAGAGCATTTAATCTTTTGCATAAGCGATAAGGCCAAATGCTGCCTGCGTCCTTATGGGGCTGCCTTCCCCGCTTGCCCCCCCCCCCGCCGGAACTTCGGCAGAGTATCCACTGTGATGAGCCTCCCTTCCCAGAGAATGAAGGCTTCTGTGCCACCAGCTAGAGAGATATCTTGCAGGCCGACTCTAGGCAAGCCCTGCCTCAGGCCAGAGGCTCCAGCTGACTGGGTCAAGGTCACACAGATGATTGGCCACTGAGCTGGGCATTGACCCTGAGCACAACTGAAAAGCTGGGCTCACCCTGTACCACCTGGCACCTGAGAAGTCTGGCAGTCCGAGTTGGGGCTTCAGTCTCTTGCACAATGTCTGTGGCCCCTAGACATTCCTGCTGCCTTAATTATTGACTGTATGGTGCACCGAATATTACCCCTGACATAACAGCTTAAAACGAGAGATAGCTGTCCCCCCCCCCCGCCCCCACCCACTCGCAGAGTTTTGTGAACCTGGGACCCAGGCATGGCTCAGCCAGATCCTGTGCTTCCCAGTCTCTTACAGGGCTGTGATCAGGGTGTCAGCCCAGGGCCAGGGGTCTCATCTTTAAATGCTCCACCAAAGGACTCACAGGGTTGAAGCCAGGATCTGGTTCCGAGTGGGCTGGAGGGGGAGTGCCTCAGCTCCTCTCTGGCTGTGGGACAGGGGCCGCCCCCTGACCCTTGCCGGCTGGCCTTCTCCATCAGGGCCCCCACACAGGAATCTCTGGCGAGAGCAGGGATGGGCACAAGGCAGGAGTCACGGCCCATCAGAGCCCAACCTCAGACCAAATGGCACGCCATCACCTTGGCCATCTTGTGCTGCCTAGAAGCACACAACCGCCGGGTCCAGCACGTTCCGTAGGGGCAGGCATGGGTGCGAGGAGTCAGGGATTGCCAGGAGTGTTGTAGAGGACTGCCCTCCACGCCTGCTCCTGCGCCCACCTGGCTGGAGTGAGCCTTTCAGGTACCGACCACTGTGATGGAGCCAATGGGTTGATGGGCCGCCTGCAGCATGGTCGTCTGATGATCTCACCCCAACTTCCAGTGGGGCCATTCAGCGGGTGTCCCTGGATCTCAGGTCAGCCTGGTCCTGCCTTCCTCCCTATCCCCAGAAGCCATGCCCGGTCCCAGAGCCCGCCCATAAGATGTGGCCACTCCCGACAAAGATCAGCCCCCTGTATTTGCAGAACTCTCCCAGACCCTGGGCAGAGCCAGGTCCCAGAATGCTGCTCCTGGCCTCCTCTGGGGAAACGCAGAAGAAGAGCTTGGCTCCCCCACTGAGACAGGGCTCACCTCGGGAGACCAAGCTTACAGGTAGTGTGTGTGTGTGTGTGTGTTGGAGGGGGCTGGGCTGGGCCCTGGGCGATCTGTAAAGGCGGCTCAGATAGTGTGGCTTGTGCCCTCTGGGTCTGGATTCTGGGGGGAGGAGGGGACTTCCCCCATGTTCCCCGGGGAAGCACCAGGGGAACATTTCTAAGGCCCCCACCCCCGCAAGCACCCACGCCAGAAAGAAAGGAGTTTTCCTGAACACCTGCCTGGAGACTCCTACGAATTCAGACACTCAGGGCGGGGGGCCCGCTGTAGGGTGGTGAGTGGGAATAGATGCTTTCTATGTCCCTATCACAATTCACCCATGTTATGAAGCACGCATCGATTCTCCTGTGTTTCTCTGAGGGTTTGAAATATTACAGAAGAAGTGGCACACACCTGTCATCCCACTACTTGTGAGGCTGACACAGGAGGATTGCAAGTTTGCGGCCAGCCTCAGCAACTTGGTGGTGAGACGTTCAGCAACTTAGTGAGACTCTGTTTTGAAATAAAAAACAAAGAGGGCTGGCGTTGTGGGGGGCAGGAGGCAGGAGGTGTGTAGCTCTGAGAGAATGCCTCTGGGTTCAACCTCCAGCCCGATAAAGAAAAGAAAGGCAATAGTACAGAGGAAAAATCCTCTAAAAAGGGGATACAGAAGACAAGTAGGGGCTCCAGGGGCTGCTGCACCCCACACTTCCCAGCTGCATCTCAGAGCCAAACTCATCAAGTCAAGGGGCATGTCGGACTCAGGAGTCTCTCAGGTACCCAGCAGATCCATTAGGCCCAGGGGCCAAGACCCCAGACGCTGGCTGGAATCCCCCGGTCCAGCCTTAGGCAGGAGCAGACCAGCCCCTGAGGAGCCCGTGCTTGCCTCAGCACCAGGGAGACGACTCGGCGTTTCTGCTGCTGCAACTTTATTGCCGTAGAGACACACCCAGGGTGTCCTACAAAGGGACGTGGTATAGGATAGCATGAGAAACCAGCGGAGGGGGAGCCCTGTGCGGGCAAGTCTCTCTCCTGAGGGTGGTGGTGGTGGTGGTGGTGGTGGTGGTGGTGATGCCTCGGTCAGAATATAGGCTCATGCCTCCCAAACCTTCCACGTGCAGGCAGGGACAACTTTGCTCCTCTGGCCCCACCTCTCTGTCCCTCAGCCCGCAACCCTCCTCCCCTGCCCTGCAGCAGCATCCATCGCTCAGTCATGCCAGTCAGCTGCCCTCGGTGAAACGATGGGAAGCAGTAGGCTTGCCATCCATGGGACCCAGGCCCGTCCCAGTGGTGAATGAGGAATCGCAGTGCGGTTCCACTGGGCTTCAGGGGAACCGAGCCAGGCGTCTGAGCACTGTGGCGATGCTCTGTCTCCAAAATGACCAACGCCGCCCCCCCCCCCGCCACCGCCACCCGAATGCACAGTCATAAGACATGGGAGGTGGCTATTCCTGTGGGGATGGGGGAAGAGCATGAAACAAAATCCCTGAAGTGTGGCGGCACTTGTTTCCTGTCTAGCGGCTGAGCTCTGTGGAAAGCAGGGGCCCCGGGGCCGCAGAGGGGCTTGGTGAACATCGGTGATTCTTCGCCTGTGGCTCCCAGGGTCTCCGTTTCTCAGTGCCCGGTATACTCTCCTAGGAAGGAAAGCAGAGTGATGAGTGGACCCCGGCGAGTTCTGGGGAATTCAGGGTTCGCCTGGTGTTGTCTTGGTGCAAAAGAAAGGGAGGGAGCAGGACTCGTGCCTGAGGGGAGAGAGAGAGAGACAGACAGAGAGACAGAGAGAGAGAGACAGAGAGACAGAGAGAGAGAGAGAGAGAGAGAGAGAGAGGCCTAGGCCCGGCTCTCACCTGAAGACCGTGATTCAAACGGCAGCACTTGGAAGAACAACCAGTTCTTCCAAGGCCCTGGCAGAAGATCAAGCTCCCTGGGGGCTTCCGTGTGTGCCACTGGGAGGGTTCTCGGTGATGATGACTCCGTAATTACTGGTGCGATGTCTTCAGCTGAGCCCGTGCCCCTCTGGGGAACAGAGACAACCCGTCATGGCCCGCCTGACACAGTTTCTGCCATTCATCAAGGCTGTGTTGAGGCCCTCCTCGGCGCACAGCGGGCTCAGGTCTGGGTTCCTCGGATGAGGCGGTGACCTCCAGAGACCTTGAAGACGGGCCTCGAGAGGCCAACGATTTGTCACCCTGGAGGGAAGTGAGACTCCACAGGCCCTCGAGTTTGCCTCTACCTGGGCAGAATGAAAGATTGAGCCGCACGCCCTGCAGAGCCCGGGCCCCACCCCGGGGGCCCCAAGGGAGACAGACTCTCCTTCCCTCAGGCAGGAAGGTCAGGACTCAGCAGCAGCAGCAGCAGGGTGCCCGAGACTTTCGGATGTCCAGAATGTGACGTGTGCGTGGGGTCGGAAAGGACTCACTGTCAGCGGCCCAGGAGAGCTCTTCGTCCCCGCTGGGGACATAGACGCTAATGACTCCTTGTCCCCTCTGCGAAACTCCATGCTTGTGACCCTTGCCTACATGTCCCCCACTTTCCTGCAGATGAGTACACTCTGCTCAAGCGGCTGATACTGCTCATCAGCATTGTCTCCCTTCCTCTCCCTCCCTTCTCCCCTGAATCCTTCAGGCCAGGGTTGCTCTCCCCCCTCCACCACCACCACTGCCACCATCACCACCGCCACCACCACCACCACCACCGCCACCACCACCATCACCACCACCACCACCGCCACCACCACCGCCGCCACCACCACCACCGCCGCCACCACAACCGCCGCCACCACCGCCGCCGCCACCACCACTTCTCCAATATTATGTGGATGACGAAAGGACTTGTGGAAAGTGATGGCTCCTGAAGTTTATGTTACTCCAGGCCCAAAGATGTGGGGAAAGGCTGGCCTGTCCACTGTTAACCCGAAGCTTCCCTGCAACTCAAACCCATGTACTTGGAAGTTACAACACTCTACTCCCAAGCTCCACCCTTCGGGTCGACGACCTCGATGAGTAGGCAGGGAGGCTCTTCCTGATCCCCGAAACCTCCCCCAAATCCCTAAAGAGTGGAGCCTCAGCTCTGCGGAGGACCCACTCATAATCCAGCCCCAGGTTTCATGTCCACGTGCCCGTGGGTGCTAGAGGGAAGCAGAGGTGTAGAGAACGGCGGCGTCACAGAGAACCCTGAGACCTTTAGCTGCAGTTCTTGAATCAGGCTCCTCTGGGTCAAGGCCCAGGGGCAGCCGCGAGGAACTCTCCGAGGTCCTGACTTTGAGACCGCTCAAGGGTGTGCACAGAGCTGGAAACAAGGCTTTAGAGAACCCAGCGGTGAGCCTTGAGGCAGAGACATCCCCGGGGCCCGGGGCCCTGGTGCGAGAGCATCCGTGTCCACCACTCAGTGTCCTGGTTCCGATCTGTGGCAGGAGGAAGGAAGGATTTGGACGTGCACGGTAGGGCAGATATTTTTAGTTGAATCATCCCTGCCTGGCGACACACTCCACACTCTCTGCATCGATTCTCAACACCAGCAGCGGAACTTCCATAAAAGACACCCAACCTGTTGCCATTCAAATTGTTAATGCTTGTCCGTTCACAGTTTGAAAAATGGTATCTGACTGTTAGTTTATTTCCATCATTACCTGTGCGGTGGCGCTCCTACTACTCCTTCCGGATTAGCCAGCCGTAGCGCTACACACGGCCCACTCAAACTCCTCGCCACCTTTTCTGTTGTTGTTGGTTCCTCTGTGCGCGCTTCCTGAGGTGTCTCCTCAGAGGTCTGTCTGTGCATGTCACAAATAGGATTCTCTCTCGTCAGATGTAATTGAAGTCCTTGCTTGCTCCCGACATCTAGCTCGTGGTTGCAGGTTGTTTCCTGCGTCTTGTCGTACAGACACTTTTCAGTTGGTGTGACGTCCTGGCTGCTTTCAGCCCTCACCCACCCATGTGAGGTTGGTCACATTTACCCTCGTTTTCACACGTTTTGGAAATCAAGGCTCAGAGGAGGTGCAGGAATCTGAGAGCAGATTCTCAACTGACATCTTGACCCATGTTTGCAAGCACCAGATGTTATGCAGTGAGTTGGGCTCCTGACAGGCTGTGGACCTACATCGTGCCCCCTAACCCCCTGTCTCCTCTCAGGCACAGGTGGAATAAAGTACATAGCAAAGCGGGCCCCTTCTAGCCTCAGAGCCGTGGGTGCCCACTACACGCCGCGCATGTCCAGGTGTCGCTGAAGGTGAGGCATGGTAACAGGCCCGCTGGACCCAACACTCTAAGGAGGGTCAGGGGATCTGGGGGGCCGGGACCAGACCCAGCACCAACTGTGTGACTTTGGCAGAGTAACTGACTCTGTCCTGGCTGCTTCTCTACACACACACACACACACACACACACACACACACAAGACAGTTCTGTCCTGCTTCTTCTTCTTCTTCTGCATGGGTTTGGGGTGAGGGTGAGTGCTTTGGTCTCAGCTGAGTTAAAAATACCTCCAACAACCAGTTTGGCCACCTGGAATCCTCCTCATTGCAACTCTCAACCTTAGCAGGAGTTGATAGCGTCATCATGATTTTCATGCATCTCTGAGAAGGGATTGATATCCAAAAACTATAGGAAACTCACTAAACTCAATAGCACGTCCGCCCTCCCCCTGAATACTCCAACTTACAAATCGACTAAGG
The DNA here is from genome assembly GCA_004027185.1 of Glis glis. Classification (NCBI taxonomy): domain Eukaryota; kingdom Metazoa; phylum Chordata; class Mammalia; order Rodentia; family Gliridae; genus Glis; species Glis glis. The sequence goes on along the minus strand of PVJS01003825.1, from coordinate 39,475 downwards.
ACCTGAATAGGCTCTGTTCAAAAAAGAGACGTACGAGCATTCAACATATATACGAAAAAGTGCTCAACGACTAGTTATGGGGGACAGGCAAATTCAATTCAAAGTGAGTTTTCAACTCATACCTGTCTGGATGGTTATCAAAAGAGGAGGAGAGCAGCAATAGGGAAAATTACATAGCCACCGCCCCCCACCCCCTCACCTGCTCCTGAAATGAAAACGAGAACTTAACTTGGCATCCAGACATCCTTGTTCTGGATATGTAGCCAAAAGTAACGAAAGCAGCCGGGGCGTGGTGGTGCACACCTGTAATCCCAGTGCTTGGGAGGGGAGAGACAGGAGGGTCGCAGGTTCCAGGCCAGCCTCAGCAACTTAGCGAGACTCTCCGCAAACCAGCGAGGCCCTGTTTCATAAGCAAAAAATAGAAAGGGCTGGGTGTGTACTATGGACTTAGTATGCCCCTGGGTTCAATCCCCTGTATATAAAACACACACACACGGGCGCGTGTGCGCGAGTAATGACATCAGTAATTCAAAGAGATATCTGCACTCCCATATTCACTGCAGCATCATTCCCATTACTGAAGTAATCTAAGTGTCAGCCAATGCATGAATAGAAATAGAAAACATTCAATCATTTCTCTCTCTCTCTCTGTATCCATACATAATGACACAGCAGGATGGAGTATCATTCAGCCACAAAAAGGATAGGGCCTGTCCATTTTCTCTTATTTACAACCACATGGAAACCATTATGCTAAGTGCAAGGAGCAAGAAACAGAAAGACAAGCACCCTATTTTCTGAATTCTATGTGAAATATAAAAGAGCCCAACTGAGAGAAGTATAGTGTACCACCGTGGTGTTCAGGGACTGGGGGGAGAGGAAAATGGGGGGAATACCGGCCAGAGGGTGCAAACCTTTCTGTAAAGTATGAGTAGGTTATGTTTGTTTAATGTCCAGCATGGGCCCTATGCTGTATGTTACATGCAGGTCTACATTATGACATGCAGGTGTATGTTTCATACATTACTTAATATTTATGGACTATGTACCATACAGTGTATATTCTATGTGTATAATACATATTTTGTGTTGTACATTATGGACTATACAAACCGGATATCGATAGAGCTATTCTATATTTAAATATGTACACAATACCACACCCATCCATCCATCCATCCATCCATCCATCCATCCATCCATACCTACATACATACATACTCTTCTGTTTGGTTACTATTCAATTGTTCCTTAAAATTCACCAGAGTAGAGTTTAAAGTGTTGTCACCACCAAAGAAAAATGGTGACTCTTTGAGTGGATGGATTGGTTATTGAACCTGGTAATCATTTCTCAGCGCATAAATTATCAAGTCAGTTGTGTGCACTTGGAAATACATGAGACTTTTAGCCAGGCACGGTGGTGCATACATGTAATCCCAATACATGGGAGGCTGAGACAGTTTCCAGAACAGCCACAGCCACTGAGCGAGAACCCACAATCCCTCAGCAACTTGGTGAGACTCCATTTCAAGATGAAACATAAAATAGGACTGGGGGTGTAGCTCGGAGGTCGAGCGTCCCTGGGTCCCATGACTTGCACCAAAAAAAAAAAAAAACAAGTCATAACATTTCGATGTGTCAATTATTCCTCAACAAGGCTGGGGGAGGGGGAGGAACATCCCCACGCCTAGGAGAAGGTGACTTACCTGTATCCCAGACCAAAAGCTGCCAAAGTGCTGAGCCCCAAGAAGCGGGGAGGGGCACTTACCCTGAGTCAGGCCCAGGCCTTCCTTAGGGTCCCCAAGGCCGGGAGAACATCAAAGACCATGGCAAGCGTACAGAGAGTCTCCGACATTACGGGTGGGCTGCAGAGGAAAGCGTCTTTCGCTGTGAGGCTGCAGAGTCCCGGGCCTGTGCCAAGGGGAGGCAGGGGGTGCACTTGTCCAACAAAGCAAGAAGGCCAAAGGCAGCGCTGGCAGCCAGGGGTCAGACCTGCCGCCGAGGTGCTCCTGTCAGGAGAAGATTGGTAGAACTCCGTGTGGTGCCGGGTGACATCTGGTGGGCAGATGGCCCTGGCTTGGACATGGTAAGAGTCTGACTGGACAGGCCTGGGCAAGGTGGGTTGGACCCGGGGAGAGGTGGAGAGATGGAGGGCTCCTTCCAGCCCCGTCTGTCCTGCTGCACTGAATCCCATCCCCACCCCTGGGTTTTCACGGGTGGCTGCTGAGCTGTGCCCTAAGTTTCAGATTTCACCATATCACATATTGTTTCAACAAGATTCACGACCTACACACACACACACACACACACACACACACACACACACACACATATGTTCACAGGCATAAGCACCCGTGAGCCCAAAGGCAGGCATGACTCTCTCCCTGATATCCCCAGGCGAGTGCAGTGACAGAGATCATGGTCGGTGACAGCAGCTACCAAGGAACAACGGCCTGACGGGCTCCCTGGGACCTGGGGAGTCAGAGCTCCTGTCCTCTTTTGGTCAGGGCTGAGCCCCGGGATTAGAGGTCACAGCCCCTTTTGGAGAAACGGCGACAGAGAGAGAGCTGAGCGTTCCCATTGACATGGGGCCAAGCTCTGGCGATCTAGGGACATAGGGGGAGATGGGAGACACCCGGGCCACCCAAACCACTGCAGGGACACCAGATCCACACCAGTGGTCACATCGGGATTAACGACTTCATCTGTCCTGAGGCTGTGAGTCCCATCTTGGCTGCCCTCCAAGAACATGGGGAAAGGCCTGGGGAAATGCTGCTGCTGCTGCCTGCCTGAACCCCACCACCTGCGCGTCCTTTGTTCCTGAAGACTCCGGCCCTCCGAGCAAGCCAAGGGCAATGAGTTCACACAGAAGGCCCTGGGCAAGCATTCCTCCCTCTCTTGCCTTCCTGTAGGGGACGTGCCACACAGGGAGGAAGGCTATCTGGATGTTCCCGTGTCCGACTTAAGCTCTATGGGCAGTCAACCCACACCCCATATGTCCATGCACGGGTATGGACTTTCTTGGCGTTGCAAGTTGTAACAGGGCCTGGACCATGTTGTGAGGTTAAAGGGGCAAATGAGTCCACAGATTCCTCCTGCACATGTCCTTCCCCCTCTCCTGTGTAAGCACTGCGCAGGCTTTCCCAGACACGAAGGCTGTGTGCCCTGCAGCGGAAGACACATGGGATTGCTTCCTCTTCCCGAGGCAGGCGCCCAGGGGCAGTCACAGCAGCCGGCTGTGGGAAATTCACTGGGGACCGGCCCCCATGCCTCCCAACCAAGACCCACCGAGGACCGAGCTGCAGTGACCGCCTCCAGGAGGACCACGCAGCCTTGGAGGGCTGAGGAAGATGCCCCACCCCACCCCCAGCCACACACCACCACCTGGTCCGATGCTCCCAAGGCACCTGAGGCCGACCACAGCGTCGAAAGTGACTTCCGGTACCATGAAACAAAAACAGTCAAGTGTGCCAGCATTTATTTCAAGCCCACTGTCTAAGATATGGGGGACACCAAGGGCCTGGGGGCAACAGAAGGTCTTGGTCGCCGGTCCCTGGCTCTTGGGCGGTGGCGTCTGTGTTCTCATTCCTGGAGCATCCTCCCCCAGGTATCCTCCCTCAGGAAGGAAAGCAGAGGGACATGTAGTCCCGTGGGAACCCTGGGTCTCAATTCCAAGGCCTGGGGAATTCGCACCCTGCCTTGAGTTCTCCTAGGGGCGGCGGCGGTGGCGGGGGAGCAACAGGAAAGCGGCCAGGCTTGGCTGTGAGCAGTGAGACAGGCAGAAGCTGGTGCTGAGCTCTCTCTCGCCTGAAGACCTTGGTGACACATGCCAGCACTCTGGGCTCATCCAAGACCAGCGCCAAAGAGCAGGCTCCCCGGGCCAGCCCGAGTCGGAGGATGGGTTCTCCATGATGTCAGACAAGAAAACAAGTGCCTCGGGGTCTTCTTGCTGGCCTTTCGCATCCTGCGAAAGAGAGTCAATGGCCTCATCCTAATGTCCCTCCCCGCCACCGCTGGCGTGTGCATCGCCTCTTTCAGAGACCGTGCCTGATGTGCCTCCCCGACCCGGGTCCGGGTGCTGGGCATGACAGCAGCACCCCGCACAGTTTGCCCAAGCCCCATCCCCCTGGATGAAGGGATGGAGGGCCTTCCAGACAGGTGGAGGGAAACCAGACTCACCATGTCAGCAGGTGGAAGGAAGGGCGTGAAGATCATGCTTTCCGGAGTGGACTCGGGAGAAACCCACGGGGCTTCCTTGAGGGACCTGCTGAGCTCCTCGCTCTGCTGGGTGCCAGGACAACACAGGCCCGCCCCTCCCCGGCCCAGCCCCTCTTCCCCTGCCATATCAATCCCTCCCTTCCCCTGCCTGCCTGGTACACTGTGCCCCAGCAATGGATACATTTCCAGCCTGGGATGTCCCCTCCTTTCCTGTGTTTCTTACTCCCAAACCACTCCGATATTTTCTTTCTTCCCTTTTCGTTCTTCCCTTGGACCATGTGGCGGGCTCCAGCTAGGTTTCACCTGGCTGAACAGAAAATGCGGAGGTACTGGGGCCGACGGTGAGTTCTCATTTGGTGGGGATGCCTGAGATGGGAGTGCTCGTGCCGCCCTCCCATGCCCAACAGGTGGCTTTGCAAGACAAGGTCCGTCTGGGCCCCGGGCAGGTGTAAGGGCCAGGTGGGCCCTCAGAACCAGGAGGGTGATCGGGGGTGATGTCACGCCGAGTCCAGGTAGACGGCAGATGTTTTCCTGTCTGAGGGTTATGTGAGGTGCTGTGTCTGTTCTGTGTGGCAGCCTTCAGCCGGTGGTGGAGCCGGGGCAGGTGTCTGGGGGCCCGGAGGGCTTGGGAGATGTGAGGGGCCGATGGCAAGGGCCTGGGCTTGGCTGCGTGTAAAGCGGCAGAGCGGACGGGAACAGTTCTCCTGCCTTAATCCCCCAGTGCCCCGTTCCACCTCTGACACTGGGTATCTGGCGACCCGGCCACCTCACGCCCCTCGGGATGCCCAACCTGTGTGTGGGGCCTGGGTCCCTGACTTCAGGGGAAATCCGTGCAAAGGGCACCTGAAGGGAAGGAGGAAGGAGGTGGCCGCTAGAGTCTTTTCCTTGCTTCTGACAGCAAGGGTGCTCCTGGGTGGCTAGGCATCTGCCGCCTCCCCCTGAGGACACAGGGGTGGCCTGTGCTTGTGAGCCTCTCGCGGTCATGTCCTGAGGGAGGCTCATGATGCCCCCTTGAAGCCGTTCTGTAGCGGAGAAGACAAGAAGGGCCTGAGTACACCCGAGTACAGTAGACAGGGGACGGAGGGACATTTCCGGGGCTAGGGGAGGACTGGGGAGGGGCAGCCACCCAGCCCGGCAGGGAAATGGAGTCGCTGAAGGTCTCCCAGAGGAGGGAGGCGTGCCTCAAATGAGCCCAGAAAGGACTTGGCCAAGAAATGGGGGAAAGGAGAGCTCGGCAGGTGGAACCCAAGGCAATACCGTGAGTTTCTGCAGCTGGCGATAAGCAGACCCATTTCTTTTTGTCTGTTCAAGGAGATAGTGGGAGCCAAGGTCAGTCACGGGCTCCCATTACAGGACTCGAAAAACGTGCGCTGCAGAGACACTGGACGCTGGCTGGCGTTTGAGAAGCAGTCGCCTATGGTTTTCAGAGTTGAGGCCACGGCACATCATTTGAGTTTTCCCTTGTGATTCATGCTTTTTGTGTCCGACCTGAGATGTCTTTGCCTACACTCCCGGCACAAAGAATTCCTCCTATGGTTTCCGTGGTTTGCACATTTTGCAGTTTACACTTTGATCTATGATTAATTTGGAGCTAATATTTGAAGGCACTGTGAGTTATCGATGTCTGCTCTATTTTCCCCAAGAAAGGGAGGTGCACTGACCGTGCACCTTTGTCGGTAATCAACTTCCCATGTGTGGGTGGGTCTCTTTCTGGCGTTCCGCTTTCCCCGTTGGTCCGGTCCTACATCCTGTCCTAAGGCAATACTAGCATGCTTGTGGTGGTTACCATCCCTTCATATGATGTCAGCTACTTTGGGAGTGTGAGTCCTCCCTCGTTGCTCTCTTCCCAATGGCTTTGGCCATTCCATGCCCTATGCCTTCCCACGGAGGTTGGAGAAATAGCTTTGCCTTGTAATTATGATTATGGTGAGACTGCAGGTCGGTTACTGCAGAATTGACAACTTCTTGACCTTCATGAGTCTTCTGACCACTGAATATTGTATGTTTCCATTCCTTTATTTATTTTCATTTTCTGTTTTTTTGTGGTACGGGGGAGGGGACCCAGGGGCATTCTGCCACTGGGTGACACCACCCCCAGCCCTAGTTTTTATTTTTACTTTTGAAACAGGGTGTCACTTGAGTGGCTGAGGAGGGCCTTGCCAAGGGGCTGAGGCTCGCCCCCAACCCCGAGATCCTCCTGTCTCGGCCTCCCACGTACTGGGAGTGCACTTATTTAGATCCTTCATTTCACGCAGAAACATTGTACAGGGGCCTTTCCTGAAGTATACTAGCAGTCTCGACGTATATTTCATTTACTTTAAGCGATGTTGTCAGCGACATTGAAGCCAAATTCCATCTTCTGTTATTTGTGCCTAGTATTCTGAAATAGAGTGGAGTTTTTGCATGTTGACCTTCTGTTCTACAACCCCGCTAAATCATTTATGGCGTCTAGGAAGATGTATTTTCCTGGAACACATAGATTTCTTTTTTCACGTAAATGATCATGGCCTTTTAAAAGGCAGGCAGTCTCTTACTTTCTCCGTTTCAATCTGAATGAGGTTTCTTTTATTTCTAGCCCCCATACACTGGCTAGGGCCTTGCGTATAACCGTTTTTGCACATGGTGAGAGTCTACGGAGAAAGCCGTTGTGCATTTTCCCTACACTCGTGACAGGAACATTAAACCTTTCACGTTCATCTATGATGCCAGAGGCAGATTTTTTTTTTCACACAATGACTACAATAGGATGAGGAAGTTCCTTTATGCTCCTAAGTTATCATGATTTTATTTTTGATCATGAAGGTGTGTTTCCGTGTGACTCAATGGATTTTCTGTCAGACATTATGTTCACTACTGTTCTGCACTTCTGTTCTACCCATTTGCTAAAATGCATTTCTGGAGTCTTAAGTGGCAAAAATGACCTTGCCAGCCGGGGGTGGTGGCACAAACCTGTCATCCCAGTATTTGGGAGGCCGAGACCGGAGGATCACAGGTTCGAGGACAGCCTTGGCAACTAAACAAGACTCTCAGCAACGTTGCCAGACCCTGTTTCACAATAAAATGGAAAAAGGGGCTGGGGATGTGGCTTGGAGGGAGAATGCCCCTGGGTTCAAGGCCCCAGTAGCAAACAGAACAAGACACAGACACACACACACACACACACACACACACACACACACACACAAAAAAAAAAAAACCCTTGCCTTCCCTGGGTAAACTGTGTTTGGAAATACACAGGTTTGTTTTTTTTTTCATATGATGTTGGAGTCAAGTAGCCGAAATTCTATTAGAGTGGTTTGCCATCTGTGTTCACTGGGAATACGGGTCTGCAGTACTTGTTCTTCTTGTGCCATCCTCTAGGGTTTTTGTTTTTTTTTTTTTGTTGTTGTTGTTGTTTGTTTGTTTGTTTGTTAATATTTTTCTTTTGGCATGAAAGTGATGCTGACCTCATAAAATGGTTTGGGAATTGTTCTCTCTTGTATTTTATGAAAATGTTCTGGTCGGTAAACCCATCCAGGCCTGAGTTTTCTTGATGGAAAAATCTGGAATTAGGAAGTCAATTTCAAAAGATTTTTTAATGAACTGTCCAGCTTTTAAATATCTTCTTTTTCCAAAGAGTCTCCTAGCCTTTCCCGCCCCCCCCCCACAGCCCCGCTCTTGGGCCGCAGTTTTCTTGCCCTTGCTCATTTCCCGAGGGCATCCCTGGGTTTGCGGTCCGCTGGAAGTTTTCTTATACCCGGAAGCCTTCCTTACCTCCCCCCTGCCTTCCACGGGTTCTAATCTGAGATCCGAACAGTGCTCCTGATGCCGGGCTGAACTCTGAATCAGGCAAGACAGAGACCCCAGACAGGCTAGAGTCTTGCTCTTCTATCCTCTGAAGTGAAGGAACCCAACAACTGGGCCTTTTCCTCTGTACAACAGCTCCATGGCCGCAGGGGCGCAAAGAAGGCTGGTGTGGGAAAACTCTGTGCCATTTCCTACCGTTTTGAATGCGGTTTTGGTCTTCTCTTGGTCTTCTCTTGGTTGATGGGTTTTCAGTCCTCCACAAAAAAAGTATTTCAGCTGGTGTCCAGGTTTCTTCCCCCCCCCCTTTGATGTTTCCATGGGGGTGGGGGTAAAAAGAGCCTGGTGCTTTTTAGAAAGTCTGCCATTTTAACTGACATCACTCACGATTACACATTTAATTTTTAATCCACATCAGCTGGTACAGATAGATAGAGCCTCTCCTTTTTCATGATTCCGTGTTGCTCTTTTTTTTTTTTTTTTTTTGCCTGTGAAGAATGTGTCCGTTTCAAGGAGGTTGTCACATTTACTGGAATCAAGGTTGTCAAAACATTCCCTTATCATATACTCGGTTGCTAATTCGTTTTCTGAGATGGGGTCTGGCTATTTTGCCCAGGCCGGCCTCCAATTCCTAGGCCCTAGCAATCCTCCTCCTGCATCTCCAGTCCCCGAGTAGCTGGGACTACGGGCATGCGCCACAGCACGTGGCTTCTGTTACTCTCCTTTTAATGTCTGTAGGACCTGTCTTGACGTACACTTTCATTTTTGATAACAAGAATGATGTCATCATCTTGAAATCTTTCTACCTGGAGTTTGAGCAACTGTTTTCATCTTTTCAGAGAACCCGATTTTATTTCCACAGTTTTCTTACTAGTTTGCTCACTTTGCATTTTGTTGATTTCTGCCCTTGCTTAGTTCTTTCCTTCCACTGCCCTAGGATTTCCCCCCTGCTTCCCATGCTTCCCCACCTTTTAGAAGTGGAATGTTAGATCACTGATTCGAGACTTTCGCTCTTTAGGATACCATCCGCGCTTGGCGGTTAACCGACTCATTCGCTTCCACGCAGCTGCTTCAGTTGCATGGCATTGCTTTTGATGCGGTGGTTTTTTTTTTTTTCGTTCAGTTCAAACTATTTCCGACTTTCCTTGTTACTTCTTCTTTGATCTACAGGTTTGTCAAGACTTCCCTTTTTAAATTGCTAATGTTCTTGGATTTTCAGGTATGTTTTGGGAAGAGGTTTCCTCTCTTCATTCTGTCACAGCCCAAGGACATCCTCCGTGTGATCTCAGTCTTTGTTGATGTTCCATGAAAAGCCTTTCGTGGCTTCATTTCAAATACAACTTTATAGGCGGATTGCCACCCTAAGACAAAGGTGAAAACCTTCCACTATTCCTGCAGCCACGCGTCGAGTTAAAAAAAAAAAAAACTGTGCGTAGTGGAACACGCGAGGCAAGGCGAGATGGAGGCAGGCTGGGAGGCTGCCGGCTTGGCAGAATGGGGTGCTCTCCTCTTGGAGAAAGAGCCAAGGAATGCAAACCTCTTCTTTCACTTAATCTTTGCCCAAGTGGCTGTGGTTGTACTCCCATGGGAAGTGCGCGTTGCGACCATTTGGCTGTCTGAAGTACCAGTTATGTATTCCAGGCGTGTGGTAAGCATTGGCACTCACTGTGGATCTTCCGTGAGGAAACGGGCTGGCTTCAAGGTGGGGTCTCACGGGCGGCCTGCCTGAGTTCCAATCTCGGCCTCACCCGGGTTAGCCGTGTGCACCGGGCAAGCCACGTCCCCCGCCTGCTCCTTGTGCCCATCTGTCAAATACGGGAAATGGACAGTTCTTTATCATGGGGTTATTGTGAGGATGACATGAAGAGTGTGATTTAAATGGTATGACTGTGACGCCTGGCATATTAAAATGTCATAGGCACTGAGAGGGGGCCAGGGATTGAGTCAGCCCACTCACCCGTGTTAGTGCCTCCCCTGCTAATTTTTGTTTCTCCAGTGTCTCTGCCTCATGCCAGGTACATAAACAGGATCCCCCAACTGTGGGTTGAAGGAAGCCACAGCTAGCTCCTATTTTGGATGAGATCGGTGGTGTGTGGTACAGGCATTCAAGCCCAGTCCTCACCATGATCTTCCACGGGACCGTTTTAGGTGAGAAAAAAATGCTAGCCCATGCTCGCCAGACGTGAGGAAGCACCCAGGGAATCTGACAACGCTAGAGCTCTAGCCAAGAGATCTTTGTTCTTCTCTCTCTCTCTCTCTCTCCGTGTGTGTGTGTGTGTGTGTGTGTGTGTGTGTGTGTATGTGTGTGTGTGTATAAATGTTTCATGTCATTACCCAACGGGTGTGTTCTCAACATACACTCTCCTTCCATTCATTCCCTCGTTTTCTTATCGCATTTGTGAGTGATATTTTTCGTGGCTGCCCGACGACTGACCACTGTCATTTTGACTTGAAAGAATCGAGATCAGCTCTGGAAAGCCAGTCAGCCTCTAGGGAGGCCAAGTGGCTTCAGGGGAGTTGGCAGGGGGACAAGGGGGCTCTAGACCCCGGGCAGGCAGGGCCATCGTGCGGAGGCCTCGTCCCTCACGCGGTGGTGGGAGCAGGCAGAGCTTCCTCACCTGTGCAGTCATGGGGGAAGGGGCATGCTAACCTGGTGTTCTGCGCAGGCAGGCAGGCTGGCAGGCAGGCCGGCTGGCTGCTGCCACCGGTGGTGGCTGCATGAGGCACAGGGCCGGTGTCCGCCAGAGGGAGGCGCTGTCGGACACGACACCAGATGGCTTTTGTTTCCACTGCTTGCCTGCTCCCTGGGCCCTGCCAGCCTTGCCTCTGCCGCTTCATCTCTCCACTGTGTCCCTGGCCGCGGCTTGTGACCACACTGGCCACCCTGCCGAGGCTCCACCCGTGCACTCCCCCGCGGGACACCCCTCGGATCTCTCTCTCTCTCTCTCTCTGGCCACCTATCCCTGGGCATGGTGGCAGTGCTGTGCCAGGCGGCAGCGAGGCGGGAGGATGGCCTGGGTGCTCAAGGTGAGCGAGGTGATCCAGCCTGGGCTGGTGCAGGGATTCTTCCACGCCAGCCAGCCAGCCATCCTCTCGGGCATCAGGCAGGAGCTGGGCGCTGGCGCCTACCACAGGAGCAATGTATGTGTGGGAATAACACATTGTCCAGGCAGGAAGATCGCAGCTTGCCTTTGGACAGTGACACGAAATGCCCAACCATTTGCTGACCTGTGCAGCAACATCCCCAGCAGGACAACTGCATAACGACAAGCTCCCTTCCTTGAACCAAGGTCGGGCTCAGGAAGTGTGGGTGCTGGATGATGGGAAAATGGGGGATACGCCCTAGGCCAGTGAGCGGAAAATTGGGAGAGAGCATCAGAAGGGTTTTATTGCAAGACAGAAGATTGCCACAGCAACAGACAGAGAAGCACGGTGTGAAGGCTGGAAGTGGAATCGCCCGGGAGACGGGCTTCACGGACCCGGAGAGTCCGATGGCGGTGGGAAAATGGACACGGGAACAAACGCAAGCCAGTTAAATGCTGTTGACTTTCTGGCAGAACCTGAAAACATCTGCTGTCACTCCGCCCAGATTCACCCAACAGAAGCACAGAGTAGTTGAGTGGGGGGAGTACCTTCTAGGATCCACGTTGATGCTTTTGAGCAGGAGGAAAACGAGACACACCTAGAGCATCATCACTCGGCCAGCTGCCAAATGCAGCACTTGGAGCCTGCCGCCAAGGTCCAGCCAGGAACAAAGAGCCAAGCGTGAAAGAGCCGGCGGCGGGGGAAGAGAACAAACAGCTCAGGAGAAAGCAGAGTGGCAGCCACCCTGTAGTGCCACAATGCTCACAGGGGGGCCGTCCGGGGCCGGTCGCCCCCAGAGCAGCCAGTAACACCCCTCCCTAGCGTCCGCTTTCACCTGCTCACAGCGGTGCACCTGCAGCTTCCCAGACACCAACCCTTCTTCCCCAAACCATCGGGGAGACGGAGTTTCACAGGCTTCTGGTGAACAAACCCAGCCCTCTGGTACGAAGCAGGAAACAGGGCCATGGCTGCTCGAAAAGATTCTCTTCCCACACAAGATTGTTTTCTGTTTCTTCAGGTGTTGATTTTTAAAAACGGACAAAGAAAAGACTTCCTACAGATTTGTGGCGGGGCTGATGGAATTCGGCTCCAGTACTGACCAGTCAAGTCTCATCGCGGCCTCTTCTGACTGCAGGTGATGGGGGGGGGGTCCTGTTGAAGCATCCATGCCTGCCAGGAGCAGCCGAGTAGAGCCCGGAAGCAGGCGCAGCAGCAAGCTACAGGCGGCAGTGGCAGAGGCGAGAAGGGTGACGGGCCACCTTGCGTTTACCACGCAATCTGCTTGAAAGAAAAGGTTGCCCCAGGAACGGCTCAGAAATTTCCCCGGTGTAAATATTTCTTCCCGCCCACTTTAGCCAGGTTTGCAGGCACTGGTATGTATTCACGTTCTTGTTTGTGACCAGATGGTTTCGAACTTTGAAGAGGAGATGTGCTTTGTACCGTCTGCACGAAAAGGTAAAGATAATGATGGCATCCACATAATTTTGAAGTGGAGTGCACTGTAGACTGAACGATACCCAGCACCAGATGAAGTTGGGCTGAAAGTGTGCGGAGACTGAACCCAAGAACACCAGGGATTGGGTTCAACCATATGAACTGTTTCCTACTGAGAACGCCCACCCGTCCTGATGAGAATGAGCACGCGGAGACAGCATGCTCCGGAGGCCGCGGTGCGGCCAGGGCTGCCTGCTTCTCTGGCAGAGGCCAGTACAGACTGTTCCCAGAAGCAGCCTCCGCCGCCTTCTTTTACACCGTCCACGGTTTGGAAATGAATATGAAAACTCCCTGTGAGCACCGACCTTTCGGTGCCAGTTTGGCTTTCATTGCCTGACCCGAACCTCATGCTGACCAAGGAGGGGGCGAAGGGGGGCCAGTGCTGTCGTGGAGCCAGAATGGGCTGTGTCCGCAGGGGGTTGCGCCAAGCTGGTGTGACGATGGGTGGCCAGGTAAGAGGCTCCCTCCGCACCCCACCCGGAACTCGCGTGGTCAGGGTGTAGTTGTGATGAGGTCCCGCCAGGCTGGAGATGGGAAGATGGGCTTGAGGCAAACCGCATCCTCAGGAGGCCGTTGGGGAGAGGATCGGCGCAAGTCTCACAAAGTACACGGACGTTCGTGGTTCGGCTATATCCCGCATGCGTTTGTAAAAAAAAAAAAAATTGTTTTGCTTCCGCTTCTGTTATTAGCATGTTAGGCTTTGGTTTTCATGTTTTGAAGCCTCCGTGCCTTTAAAACTCATGTCGTTTTCTCTCGCCTGTTCCTCCCACTCCCCATGTATGTCCACCCACCCACCCTCCCATTTTTCAACATTTTTTTAAAGCCCTAGCCCTGACATCGGAAATAGGTGACATAAGGAGGGGAACAAAATATTACTGTTGAAGCTTCTGGCTTTTGGTTTGAGGGATCTTTCTTTTTTATGAAACAGAAGAAATTATTCACGGAAAGGCTCGATGTCATCAATCTAACACTCCTGTTCTCCAAGGCCCATTTATGTCTCTCCCTCCAATACCGAGTTTCACTACAATCATGGATTCTATAGTCTACAATTCTGTGGTTATTTAGGGGTTTCCATACACCGCCCAGTGTGTTCTTCCTCTATAAAAGGTGTGAGCCTCTTTCATAACAATGTGCTTGCTAGCGTACTCTTCCCCCCCCCACCAACGCCACCAAAGGTTGTCTGCTGCTTTCTACTCTTTCCTCCTCCTACATCCATGTATCCCCTCCCTTCACCCAGAGCCTTTCTAAAATTCAGCGGGTCTTTGTTTTTAAGAATTCTCTTGGTGTGACGCAATTATCCATTTTAGTGAGACTCCATGTGATACACTCAGACGTGCATACACCGTCTCTCGGTATGTTTCCCTCCACAGACCACTCCGCTACACGTACCCTCCTCCCTCCCCATACATGCTAGCGAGCTTGGTAGGTGAGAGCGTCATATTAGGAACGTGACATGATTTCCACAAGCATTGTGTTGAGGCCCGTGGGTGTATCAGACTGAATTTCAACCCTTATTCCATTTCAATTAGAGCACCTCTCTGTGCACGGACTTAGCGGATGTGGCTTTGTGTGTATCCTTGCATCCACATCTTTGTTCAGGCGGAAATAGAAAAGATTAATTTTACGTTTGACATCCCTCTCAGAAGACATGGATGAAACCTTTGACATGCTATGTTTTACTCGCCCCGGGGTTTGTTATTTATTTGCTGCAAGGAAGCACTGCCTCACTACTTTCCCCACTGGGGGCGGACCTAGCGGACTCCTGTGGAGGCAGTAGGAGGAGAGCTTCCCTTTGCCTCCATGTGGCTACGCATTGTCCGTACAGGTCGCTTGGGAAAGAAGAGAGCTTCTCTCCTATTTTAGAGGTTGGCTCTTCTATTTAGCATTTCTTGTCTTTCTCACAATTTTTGGAACCATAAATGCCATGTAATGCTGTGCGCTCTTTGGAAGAATACCTCATCAGGTTTTTCCAAGTGGTGGGGTAACATATTTACCAGCTCATCAAACTTTGAAATTATACTGAGCGACACCGACTATTCCTTTTCAGAGTAAAACGGGTTAAAAAAAACAATAACAGGATGGCACCTGAAGATTCACTACCTTGTCATTTTAATCGCAGGCTGTACGCATTTCAGTGTAATAAATGTTTTCCAAACGTGTCTCATTCAGGACCTCCGTTCTGGCTAGTTTCCCCTCCAGTCGTATCGTCAAGGGTTTCACGGCTCGTGTCCCGAGCACACACCCCTCACCCCCGAACCCATGTTGAAAGAGGTCAGGCTCCTGTGGTTCTTCTCCTTGTTTTCAGTTTATCTCATCAAGGCTGCTGCAACTCAGGACACATTATTGCAAAAACTGTCCTTTCCTTACAGAGGAAGCAAGCCTGGATTTCTTACAAGAGTGTCTGTGAGTTTTATAAAGGAGATCATAGGTCATTGAGCATCCATCAAGTCCAGTAGCTGTGACAGTTTGTATCCTGGCTCAAGAGATGATTGGTCGAAGATTCTGATCACTTAATTTTTCCCCCTAATGCTAAGGGTGGACCCCAGAGCCTCATGCGTGCCAAGCGTGCGCCCCATCGCTGTGCTACACCCCGTGCCCTCCTTCCATGTTTTAATAGAAACTAAATCCTAATTAGAGAAGCAGATGGAGATGAGATTTCCGTCCTTGATTCTATTGATGTGGTGAATTGCATATATGGATTTGTGTAGGCTGAAACATCGGGGCATCCCTTGCCAGAAAGCCAACTGGTTCACGGTGTCGTCTTTTTAAGGTGTTGTTGAATATGGTTTGCTTATATTTTCATCCATAATTCTTTTTTCTGACTATGCTCACGAGGGACACGGGCCTGTAGTTTTCTTTCCTTATGGGTTTGATATCAGGGTGAGACTGGCTTCACAGAATGAAAGCGGTACTGCTCCACCCCCATCATCTTTCGTAGAATAACTCGAGGAGCATGGGCAGTAGTTCTTCTTTCGAGGCCCGGCAGAATCCGCCTGAGAATCCATCTGGTCCCCGGCGTGTTTTTTTGCTGGGAGGCATTTTGTTACTGCTTTGATCTCATTGCTTATTTTTGATCTGTTTAGGTTGTCACTCTATTATGATCTGATAAGATTGCAAGAAATTGTATTGATGGTTTTGTATTCGTCAAGACTTGCTTTCTAGGCCTACACTATGGTCCGGTCGGTTTTAGAGAAGCGTCTACAAGCAGCTGAGAAGAAAGTGAATCCGGCCGTTGTTGGATAAATCATCCTATAGACGTCAGTCAGGTCCATTTGATTCATATTTTTAGGTCTCAAGAGTCGACCCGAGTGTTTACGTTGCGTCGTGTTTGGTGTCTCTGTAACTGGAGGCACCAGGGTTTGAGGTGTGAGCATTTCCTGTCTTTACATCTCCTTGTGGACTCTTCCTTTCCCAGTAGGAAAGAAGTGGCCTTCTTTGTCTCTTTGGATTTGTTTTGACGTGAGGTCTGTTTGTCAGAAATGAGAGTGGGCGGTCCTGCTTATTTTTGAGCTCTATGTGAGTGGAATCTCATTGCCCATCCTTTCCCTTTAAACCTGTGGCTGTCTTTGCCTGTAAGACGAGTCTCTTGAAAACCACATGTGGTTGGGTCTTGTCTTTTTTTTCTTTTAATGCACTCTGCAGGCTATGTCATTATTCATTCATTCATTCATTCATTTATTCATTGATACATTTATTGATTGTGGTACTGAGGATTGAACTCAGGGGCGCGCTACCTTCTGAGCTACACCCCCAGCCCTATTTTTTAAATTTTATTTTGAAACAGGGTCTCACTAAGTTACGGAGGGTTCCACGAGGTTGCCGAGGCTGGCCGCGAACCTGCGATCCTCCTGCCTCAGCGTCCCAAGTACTGGGATTACAGGCGTGCGCCACCACGCCGGGGATAGACGATGTCTTACATTTAACAGGGGAGTTGAAACCATTTATAGTCAGGGTGAATATAGAGAGAGGTGTGTTAATTTCTGCTATTCTGACTTAATGCTAATGCAATCTGAGCTCGCGTTTGCCTTATACTCTCTTCTAATGAGATGGCCCATTCAGGAGCTCTGGAGTTTGTTTTGTGATTTGTTTTGTGTGTTATTCGTCTTTCTGGGTTTTTTTTCTTCTCACTTTTTCTGTAGTGCCAGCTTGGAAGTCGTGAATTCTTTTCGTGTCTGCTTATCTTGGAAGGGTTTTTATTTCTCCTTTGAATCTGAAGGATAGCTATGTTGGGCATAGCCATCTTGAGCGGGAACTTACTTTCTTTCAGGCCTCGGAACACATCATTCCAAGCCCTTCTGGACTTTAGAGTTTTTGCAGAGAGACCCGGAGAATTCCTGAGTGGCTTACTTCTAAACGTGACCTGACATTTTTTTCTCACGGCTTTTAAAATTCTAGGCTTGGTTCATATGCTAAGCATTTTAAATTATCACCTGCTACGGAGAAGATGACTTTTGATCTTATCTATTTTGGGGTTCTGAATGCCTCCTGTATTGGGATGCCCATCTCATTCCTGAGGTTTGAAAAAATTTCCCGTTATTCCTTCCTGAAAACGTTTTGTCTGCCTTTGATCTGTACCTCAGATCCCTTTTCAAAAGTTCCAGCGGAGCCAGGCATGGTGGTGCATGCTCATAATCCCAGTACTTGGGAGGCTGGGACCGGAGGATGGCAGGTTCGAGGCCAGCCTCAGCTACCTACGTAGTGAGGGCCTCCGCCACTGAGTGAGGCCCTGTTTTAAAATAAAGAATAGAAAATAGGTCCGGGGGCGGGGGGCGGGGTAGCTCGGAGATAGAACGACTCTGGGTTCAATCCCCAGTACTGCAAAAAAGTAAAATAAAACAAAACAAAATTTCCAGCGATAATCAAATTTGGTCTCTTGCGGGGCGTGGTGGCGCACGCTGGTGATCCCAGTACTTGGGAGGCTGAGACCCGAGGATCCGGGTTCGCGGCCAGCCTCAACTACATAGTGAGGCCCTCCGCCACTTCGTGAGACCCTGTTTCAAAATAAAGAATGGGAAAAAAATAGGGCCGGGGGTGTAGCCCGGAGGTAGAATGCCCCTGGGTTCCATCCCCAGTACTGCCAAAAAAGAAAAGAATTTGGTCGCTTAAGGTTGTCCCAGAGTTCTGGTATCTTTTGATCATGGTTCCTTGTTTTCTGTAATGGTGTCTGAGTATTCAAGGTCAGTCCCTGTGTTCTCCAGCTACAAGATCCTACATTGTCTACGCTCGTGGAGCGACTTCCACCCGAATTGCTATTTGATTTCTCATGCCATTCATTTCAAAGGTTTCTATTTGCTCATTTTTCAATGTCTCTATCTCTTTATTGGATTTCTTAATCATGTCGTGTACTGACTTCCTTGATTCATTTCGTGGTTTTTCTGTGTTCTCTTGTAATTGATTGATCTGACTTTATAATCGTCGTTTTGAGTTATTTATCTGATATTTCGTCCACTTCCATCTCTTTGACTGTGAAAAATGAGACAGACGGTATCAGATAGAAAGGTTCATCCCATCGGAGTGCCCCAATGAACAACAGAAACAAAAATCCTAAGACAAATGGCAGGCGACAGAACACCACACACAGCATACACAAAAGATGTAATGTACCTTACTTGGGTTATGGTTATCCTAGGAGAGCAAAGCTGGTTTAACATTAGAAAACTAGAAATGAAAAGCGGTCACCAGAGAGGCCAGTGTTGCGAGTACACTGAATGGCTTGCACTAGATGCTAACTGCTTGTGTATGTCTAAGTTCTGAATACTCACTATAAGGGCTGGTGTTGGTCAGCTTCTCATCACTGCGATTCAAATACCTGGCAAGCACAATTGTGGAGGAGAAAAGGTTCATCTCGTCTCCCGGTTTCAGAGGTCGGGTCCTTGGTTGGTCAGCGTGAAGGGAGAACTATCACAGTAGTGGCAGAGCATGGTGGGGGAAATCTGCTCAGCTCATGGCAGCCAGGAAGGCTCGGTGTGTGTGTGTGTGTGTGTGTGTGTAGGGAGCTGCTTCCAGGGGAAGATATAGTTCTCAAGGCCACACTAGAGTGACCCACATGCTTCAGCCTCGCCCCACCTCTGAGCCTTCCTGCATTGCCTAACACGTGAGGTTTGGGGGGACAATACGGATCAAAACAGTTAGCACTCTGCTCCTGGCCCAGAGGCCTCATGCCCCCTCTCGCTATGCTTTTAGTTAATCTCCAAGGGCCCCCGCTGTCTTAACAGTTCCAGCATCGCCCCAGAGTTCCAGTCCATAGTCTCCTTTGAGACTCAAGGCAAAGTGTTTGCTGTGAGCACCTGTAAAAAAAAAAAAAGACAATAGCAAGCGAGTTCTATTCTTCCAATATACAAACAAGGTACAGAGTCAACATTTGCCTTCCGAAAGGAAGGGATTGGGGCATAGGAAGAAGGGATGAGAGAAAAGCAAGGTAAAAATCCCATCTGGGCAAATGTTAAGCCCTGCAGCAGCAGCATGTCCGGCCTCTGTGCCTCATGGCGGCCAGACAGGAGCCCCAATGGGCCAAGGCAGCCCCGACCCTGGCTGGGCTTTCCTGTCGCCGACCACCTGACTCCTCTCTTAGCCTGGCTCCTCTCACAGCATTCAGCCCTCCTCAACAGACGTTCCACGTTCCCGGCAGATCACCCCTGGGGTCTCTGTTGCAGCATCAGCTTTGCTCTCACAGCTTCAGTCTTTGTCCCTTCGGGGGTTGTGTGTCCCTTCAAAGGGTGGTCCCATGGGCCCGTGGGCGTTCAAGACCCTGCCACCTGTGGCCTGGCCTCCCTGGCCCAGCACTGAAGCCTGGGTGGAAGCCCCCATGTCCCCCTAGCTCCAGCCTCCGGCACCCCCTTTGGAACCAGCACCACGTGGGAAACGCTAAGGCCCGCTGCCGGTTTAGGCAGTCTCTGGTCGTTTGTGGACCATGCATGTAGTGGCCTCCGAGCGTCTGGGCAGCAGAGCCCAGATGCCTGGGGAAACAGCTTCTTAGGCCACCTCCTGCAAGCAGAGCGCTCCCAAGGCCTCTTGTCCAAGTGCCGCCTGTCAACCCGGTTTCCACTGCTATGCCATGCAGCCTGGGATGGGTGGGGCGCTGCTGATTCCTGAGACGCCCCGAGGCATCCTTTGTATCATCTCTGCGCAAAGCACTTGGCGTCCCTCTGGCGGCGATCATCCCTTCAGCAACCACAGCTTCCCAGGCCCCCCGTGTTACTTGATCATTTTGGCCAAACTGCGACTCTTTCATTCATTTCATATATTTCACATATGTTCTGCCCTTTGCGCTTGAATCTCACGGTAAACCTGACTAAAATCTCCCCGCAATACCTTTGGCCCTGCACGAAGGCTGTGTTGCCTTGAAGTGTCCTCCACCAGTTGAATTAGTCCATCGCCTCTAAAATGGAGGCTTCCGGAAAGCCTCAGGACAAGGCCTGCAGACAAACTGTAGACAAGGCCCTGGCCAGAATTGGAAACGAGTGGCCTCTAGTCCGTTTCCCGAGAGCATCCTTGTTTGTTCCCATCAGGACGGTCGTGAGCAGACTCTATACGGGTCCACCACAGTCCTATTGATATTCTGGTCTTCTGAGCGCCCGCCAGATTTCCCCCGAAGCTCGGGTTCCAAACTCGTAGAGCATATTCAGCCTCCACTTCTAAAGCTTTGCAAGGCCCACCCATCCCGCTCTGGCAAAGCAGTTTCAAAGTTTTGTGACCCACATGTCTCCCGGTTAGTCAAAGCGGCCAGGCCACTTCACGGGACCGATTTCTGTGTCCGTGAGCTTTTCACCTCTCTGAGCAAATATGGGACAGGGGCGGGCGACACGGAAGAGGAAAGGTACATTTCGGCACAAGGTTCGTTCCAGGGGTTTAATGACACGTTGGGCAGGAAGCTCACAGCACCACCAAGGGTGTGGCAGAGGAAAGTTGCTGAGCTCATGGCGGTGGGTTGGCAGAGTGTGGGAGGGGCCCGGGATAGATAGAGTCCTGCTGGCCGTGTGTGGGAGGGGCCCGGGATAGATAGAGTCCTGCAGGCCACACGGCCAGCGACCCACCACCTACACCTATACCCCACCTCTGACCCTTGCTGCGTTTCCTAACACATGAGGTTTGGGGAGGATGTGCCAGTTGTAAACCTTGATGTGATTCTTGTCCTCTCCTGAGGAGAACTTAAATTTCGCTTAAGGTTTGGGACAAGGCTACGAATGTCAGTCACTGCGTGCAGCGATGAAATGATTGCAGCTTTGACGATTTTTTTGATACAGGCATAGTCTATTTGTGATGTTCAAGATGCCATCTTGAAACGAGGAATGGCCGGGGCATTCCTTAATCGTGTAAAGGAAAAGAAGGCCAGAACAGCAAGGAGGACCCGAGGGAGGGTGGGGGCAAGGGGGAAGGAAGGGGAGGGAGCACACAGGGAAATGATTTCCGTGTGAAAATGTTGGCATCAGTCTATGTGAAATCTGGAAAGAATCCCAGTACTCGGCAGGCTGAGGCGGGAGGGTCTGCAGGTTGGAGAGCGGCCCCAGCAACTCAGCGAGGCTCTCAGCAACCAAGTGAGGCCGTGTTTCCAAGCAAAGCAAGATTTAGAAAGGGCTGGGGCTGTAGCTCGGAGGTAGAATACCCCCGGGTTCAATCCCCAGTACCCTACCAGAGCGCGCGTATGTGCACGCACGCACGCACGCACGCACGCACCTCGGGAGGAACCCAAAGAAGCCCATTGTGCCATCTCTATTAGAAACTGCCCTGGGTGGCATAATCAGCACAATAAGAAAACTATGAGCTCCATCGTGTTGCAAGGACTAACTGATCCACAGGTCCCAGAATGCCTGTTGCGAAAAAGGTTCCGGGAGAACAGAGCTGAGCATAGCGGCTGAGTTGATTATCAAGGGCGTTTCCAAACACTAGGTGCGAGCGGGAATCGACATTGTGAACAGATTCCAAACGCAAGCGCACCAACATTCACGGAGCGTCGTGGGGGTAAAGACAATAAATGGCGTAAAAGTCTGAATGTATACAAGATAAAACGAAAACCTAATAGTGCAATCCAAGTCGGTCGTGACCCAGCTTCCGTGAAGGAGAGCCAGAGAATTAGTGGAGCTCGGTCTGGATATGATGAATCAGGTTGAGAGACTTGCCCTAGAAGGCATCGAGTGACCAAAAAACAAAAGCTTTTTGAAAACGAAAACCAAACAACCAAACAGCACAGTGTGGAACAGGCACAGGAGTAGACCATTTATCCACGGAACAGGTCAGAAAGCTCGGAAACACACACACACACACACACACACACACACACAAAGTCTGGGTCGGAATGTCTCCGACACCAGCAAGTGCTCCCTCGCGGTGTCTAACCGCCCTCGGTGCCGGCCACGGGAATATGGGTCGATGGCCGACTCGCATGGTGGACTTTGAAAAGTACATTGCAGCGCGTAACTAGGCGATGTGTTTAAAATGCCCGCACGCAACCTATTTCACGTCCGAAGGGTGGCTCATCCGGGCAACAGCCCTCGGGCACACAGCGCCGCTCCACCTCGGGGCGCCACTGGCGGGCGGGCCTCGGTGAGCCCAGCAGTCCGCAAGGTGGCGATGCGCGATGGGCGTGGGCACGACGTGCGTGCGTGCGTGTGCGCGTGTGTGTGCGCGCGTGTGTGCGCGTGTGTGTGTGTGTGGAGGGGGGGAGGCGTCTGTGGATCTCGAACCTCATTGGTTGCCGGACAGGGGTGGTGGGAGTTAGGAGGCCATGCTGGCAGCTCATTGGCTGCTGTGGGAAGGCGGGAAAGGGAGCAGACGCTAGAGCCCCAGAGGGGCTTGGGTCTTTCCTCAGGACTCTGGCCGCGACGGACTGACCCCGAACTGCTGGAGGCTGGGTAACAATGGCGTGGCCTCAGAAGTATGTCCCTCATTCCCTGTGCCTCTCCTTTCCTCCTCCCTCCCTCCCTCCCTTCCTCCTTCCCGCCGCCTCGATTGCCACTTCCTTGCCCACTGGCGCCCGCGACCCCACCCACCGCTACCCCCGTGAGAACCCGTTTCCGGAGGTTCCCTGGCCCCAGCACCCTCATCCCTGGCATCGGGCACCTGGGCCACGGCTGAGCCCATTCCCTTGATTCGATTCTAAGGGGTGGTGGGGACGGGGCGGGGGGTGCAGAATGGAGCCATCGACCGAGCTAGCGAGGAGGAGATAGTGCCCTCTGGGGAGACCGGAGCGGGAAGCCGGGAAGGGCCGGGTGGCAGGGAGGCAGAGACAGTGTGGACAATCACTACTGGGGAAGAGCGTCGAGAGGGGTCGGGGAGACCGATGGGGGTGGTGGTGGGGGCAGGCCGTGTGGAGGGAACGGTGGCGCGGGTTGGCGCGATGCCAGATAGGACCGACCGTGTGGGGCAGTCGGCGGGCGGGCGGGGCGAGGAAAATGAGCGCGCCCAGGAGTTGCCTATTCTATTGGCTGGGTCGGGTCCTGGCACTCTGTAGTAGGGCATTCAAGGACCATCTCCAAAATGAATAGCCGGTGGGAAGGAAGGGGTAAATAAAGGGCCGTAGTGATGGAAAGAGGACCCAGGAGCCAGCAGAATAATATGATTTCAAGGGGTGCAAGAGGTGGTAACCCGTGGGAAGGGCGGCAAGGGAATAACTTAAGATGAAGGTGGGGTGCAAGAGAAGCCAGAATGGAGTGTGAGGGGGAAATTGGATATAGGCCTTCACGAAACGAGACTAGGGATTGGATGACGGGGGGCATCACACCCTGTGTCCGTGGGGCGAGAGTGAATGGCGGGCGGGAGGAGGATGATAACTGAAACGGATGCCAGGTCCATCTGCAGAGCAGGGCTGATGCCTAAGAAGAGGCCGTGGGAGTGCACGCGTGAGCGCCCCAGGATGGGATGCATGGTGCGGGGAAGGTCAGCAAGAAGCATGGTCAGACCGAACTTATCGTCAGGGACCCCCGCCAGGGGGTCGTGGGGAGGAGGCGAAGAGCAGGCGCGTCGAGTGAGGCAGGCCTCCGGGCCAGGAGGCCACGCGAGTGAGGAGGCCGGGGTGAAGGCCGGGGAAAGGCACAGGAAGAGAAGGAGGTGGGCTGGGTGGGTGGGGTGGGGAGACCTTCTAGCAGTGAGCAGGCCGGAGAGAAGAAGAACACGGCCGCCTCAGATGGGTTTGCCCCCAGGCAGGGCCAGCACGGTCGGGGAGGGGATCCTGTGGCCATTCTGACCTCCGCTCCTGACCCTAGAACCATGGAACCCAAAGACATCCCAGCTGTGCCCTGCTGGCCCTCCGACTCCAAATGCACCACGGGGCGTGAGACCGGAGCCCCGTGGGGGATTGAACTTGGCCCCAGAAGAGCTATAGGTCGCTGTGACCGCTGCCACAACCATGGCATCACTACCCATATCAGGGGCGAAAATCATTTCTGCCTCTTCCAGGCCTGCGAGTGTCAGAATTGTGCCTTCTTCTCGTGAGTATGGTGTCTGGCAAGGGTTGGGACCAAGCCCCTTCTCCATGCCGCTCACCTCAGTCCTTCGGTCCCCACTTTAGGAATCGGGGCAGGGCCTTGCCCAAGGGGAGTGCCTTGAAGAGGGAGCAGGGCGCTGAGCTAAAGAGGCAGCTGGCTCAAGGACTCATCAAGACCATGGCCGCCGCGCCCAGGCCTCACATCCCCGTCAAGAAGCTGGCCCTCGAAGCAGGAGTCCTCGGTGAGTGTTCCGGCCAGGGAAGGAGTGTGAGTTTGGGTGGAGGAAGCTGTGGAACCATCGCCCCCTTACGGTGTAGCCCGGGGGGGTGGGGGGAGCAGGTGTCCTCTGCACCTTCTCTGGCTAAACCATAAGGAAAACATTATCCCTGTTACCTGCCGAGCGAGCGATGTCGGTAGGAAGGAGGGATGCGGTGTGTGGAACAGGCCCATTGTGAGATGAGAGCTCAGAATGAGGCCGGCCTCGCGGGCTGGGGCGAGGCTCAACAAAGCAGTCACTGGTCTGTTACAGCTGGGAAGGAGAACAGTGTGGCCAAGGCTGAGGCCCGCCCCTCCACGACACCCCCGGAGGTAAGGAGGGTGTGTTGCCAGGAGGTGGGCGAAGCCCCCACCAACCACTGCTCAGAGCCCTGCCACTGTGTCCCCAAGACGTGGGTTCCATTGCCAACCCTGGCCACTGGATTTGCTACATGACCTTGGGGGAAAATCACACACACACACACACACACACACACACACACACACACACACGTGCGTGCCTGCATATCGCCTGTCGCCCAGGGAAAGATAAGACTGGCCGCTCCTCGCGAGGTCCTGGGCGCTCTGTCATTCCATTCGGGGCTCCTGTCCTCCTCCCCGAATCCTCATGCCGCGCCCACGCCCCCTCCCTCCGTGGCCGGCGTGGTCCCGGTGCCCACCTGTGATCTCTGCCCGTGCAGGAGAGCTCCCCAGGGCCTCTGCTGTTCAGACGGCCCCTGGATACCACAGTTCTGCTCTATGCTGCAGCGGCCTTGGAGCAGCTGAGCCGCTGCTCCGGGGAGCAGCTTGGGACCCCTGCCCTGCCCGGCATGTGAGTACAGCGAGGACCCAGAGCCTCCGTTGTGTCTTGAGTTCCTGTGTGCCCGACCCTTGTGTTTCCTCCCATGGGACATATAGGAGGAGGAAGAGGGGAGGGGAAAGGGAAAGGGAAGGCAGCCCCTCAGGTGGACGGACCAGGACAGGGCCACCCCAGCTTTGCCACGTCGTGCCCGTGACATTGTGGACAAGTGACTGTAATGTTCTGAGCCTGCGTTCCCCAGTGAGGGTGCTGGGGAAACTACTCCTACGCCAATAGCTTCCGAAAGAGGAGTAGCAGAAGGCCCGGCACTTAGGAGGCCGTCCGTTATGCTTCCCCACGAAATGGATGAACGGAGAGCGGGGCCAAGATGGCGGGGGCCGCCGAAATACGAAGGCAAGCCGGAGGGGCGGCCGGTAGGGCAAGCTTCCCGGCGATGAGACCGGCCTGTCCTTCCAGGCGACGGGGAAGGCGCGAAATGGAGACGAGAGCCAGTCCCCGGACAGGGATGGCGATCTCCTCTCTCCAGGTGCCTTGCCGATTACGACCCAGGCACCTGTGAGATTCCTGGTCAATCTTTAGTGTGGCTCTGGGAGGCCAAGGCTGTCTCGGGGAAAGTGGGGGAAGCAGAGGTATGGACAGGAACACAGGCGAAGCAGGAGAGAGGACGTGCCCAAGCCACAGTCACCGGGATCCCCACATCCTGACATTGCGAAATCCTGCCCTCTCTGTGTACTGGTGGTGCGTGCCCCGCCAGACGGTTCAATCCCCTGACCTCTCCTCTCCTTGTTTCCAGATGCTCAAGTCTGATCCTCCAGCCCTGTGCCACCCCCGACCCTCTTCTACTGCAGCCACAGGTCCTGGCAAAGAAGTGGGGTCCCGAACCCTGGGAGGGGCCGAGCTCAGGGTCTGGGAGGAGCAGGAGGCCTTGGGGTGGGGGCAGGGTGAGAGGGGCCCGGGGGGCCCCGCAGGGGCGCTTGTCCGGTGGTGGGAGGAGGTGTGCTCCCCCCCTCCCCCCACGCCCAGCTCTCACTCCCTTGGCCCTGCAGGTCCCCAGCGCCTCCGACCAGGCTGCGGCCTCTGCCGCCTTGGAGTGGCAGCGGAAGCTGGAGGCGGCCGAGGCTCTGCTGGCGCTGAAGAACTCTTCTTCTGAATCCACCTCCTTGCACTCGCCCGGCTGCTTACCAGGTAAGTGGCTCCTTGTAGGGTGCAGAGTGGGGGTGAGGATGGTGGGGAATCGGGCGGGGTGTTGCAGTACTGAAGGCAAGGCGCTAACTGGGGATGCCGGGTGGGTGGGTGGGTGGACCGTCCTGGTGACCGGCCCCGCGCTCCTCACATCGGTGCCTGAGACGGTGGTAGCTGAGGGCTGCTGGGTGGATCTTCAATGCAGTGAGTTTTGTGCTGCACAGGAAGTGGCCAGTGTCCTGATTTGAAGGCACAGGGAACCCGACGTCCTGTGTTTGGCTGGGACTTGTCCTAAGACCCACAGCATGTCACGGGGAGGGACTGGGTCTCCTGTCCCCCAGCCCGGGGCTTTCTCCCCAGGCCTCCCTGCTACGGTCTGGGGAGGCCATAGGGAGGTGATAGGGACTCTCCTCTGGACAGAGATCTGTCCCCTGACCTCAGGGGGCTTCCAGTCTACACGTGGGGCCTGCCTTCCTTCCCAAGCTGTATTCTGTGGCTGGATCGCCAAGACGTGCCCAGAGAGGAAGGGCCACCGCAACTCAGAGGGGTGTGGAACGGTCTCCCTCGGTAGCAGGGGAGGCGGAAGGCTGGGCACAGTGCTGCACAAAACTCTGGTGGGTGGGGCATGGTGTGCCGGGGAAGAAGCCACCCTGCAGTCTGCAGTCGCTGCTGGAACCCGAGGGGAAGACGGTGGGAGAGGTTGCCATCACCCCCGGGGGTGAGGGCAGGCCAGGCCCAGGGGGCTGGACCAGCAACGGGGGGTATGGAGGAACCAGGGAATGTTTCCGGCCCAGGGAGGAGCACGTTTGGCCTCCCTGGGCTTGACCCAGAGAGAGAGGTGGCGTGGCGGCTGGGACGGAGGGATTGGGGAGCGGCAAGACTGGAGGGGAAATCGGACAGGACGAGGTCTGTGCCGTGGCGTCGTCGGCGGCGACAGGTCTTTGGTGGGGTTGGACAAGAAGGGAGAGGAGAGCTGGACGGGGACCCGGGTGTGACCTGACGGTGGCCCCTGCCTTTCTGTCCGCAGCTCCTGCTGGAGAGAGAGGAGGACTCCAGCCTGCCAGCCCCGCTCTGCGACCCAGGCCGGCCAGCTCCGTGTCACTGCCTATCGGACATCTGGGGTGCATCTCCCTCTTGACCTAAGAGCCCCGAGATGGAGGCCTCACTACAGCACTGCCTATTTGGTATCCTGTTTCTGAATGTGCAAAATGGTTAATGTCCAAAATGCTTACCGTCTTTTTTTAAGCCTTCAGGTGTTTTATAAGCTTTCAGACCGTTTTTATGATGCGGGCGATTCTTTGACCGAGGTTGGATCTTCTTGTACCTCCATCCCTTCCTCCTTTGGACGCTGGGGCCTTTCTATGTGTCTTATACCATCAGGATTGTGCAACCAGTCTGTCGACGGGGTTCTGAGTGGGTTCATGCGCCAGTGTTACCATTTGTCTTGTGACCGTGCACATACCTGTGAACTCATGTAGGTGTCCATGCACGTGGAAACACGAGGATGTTTTCACTTTGCGTCTAGGTTTGTGTGTGTGTGAACAAATAATAAACCCTCGTTGTTGTAAGGCACTGAGAAATACGGGTTGTTTGTTGCCACCGTGGAACCTAGACCACCCCGACCCCGACAGACAGGCGCAGTTCACGTGTCAAAGTGAGGCGCGCCTTGCTGGGAAGCGGGGATTTAGCACGGCTAGAGAAGGGCCTGATGTCAGAGGCAAAGAGGAGCAGAGCTCACCACTGGGCAACAAAGTGCCCGCCCTCTGCCTGGCACGGCCTGTTTCTCCCGATATCCGGAGGGCCACAAACCAGAGCGCCCGCAGGACCCAGCAGATCAGGCATCTCGAATGGGCGGAGGCGGCCACGTGGGCTCGGGCCAAACGACAGCGCCTGCTCTATCTACACAAGGGCGCAGCTGCTGCTAGGCTCTGCCCGGCTGGGCTGGTTGTGCCACCCAAGAAGGTGTGTGTGTGTGGTGTGTGTGTGTGTGTGTGTGTGTGTGTGTGTGTGCGTGTGTGTGTGTGTGTATGTGTGTGTGTGTGGTGGGGCGTGCCTTTTCCCATCACTCACTGCTTTTTTTTTTAAAAGAGAAGATGGGATTCTAGACTTCTTCAGTAAAACGACGCCACCTGTAAACGGTGGCACAGGTTCCTTCTCTAAGGGCTGTCCGTGAGCCTGAACAAACACTGGTGCGGGACACGTTTGGCCAGTGGGGTCCTAGCCCAATATGAGTTGTACAGTGTGGGAAGCTGAGGCCAATCAGAATAAGAAGAATCAGAGTGGGGAAGTGAACTGGACGCAGGCCCTAGTTTGCAGGACGCATGAAATACGAGGAAGAGTCACTAGCTTTCATTCTTCCTCTTCTCCCTCTGTGGAAAGCACACCCAACCTCACACGCACACACACACACACACAAATCTATGCAAGCGAAGCATTATTCTTGCCACTATACCTATGAGGAAACCCGGCTCAGGGAGGAAAAGTGATTTGCAGGAGCGTTTTCAGGCACATTTTTAGGTGGGTATCAGAGAAGGCGGCCTGTCTTTTGCTTGAAGAATCTGTGGTTGGTCGTTGAGGCCCTGAGAAGTCCGGATTCTCATACTGTCTCCCTGGTGGTGGAGAAACCAGCACGCAAACCCCTGTGGACTTGGAGCAAGACGGACG
This sequence comes from Glis glis, assembly GCA_004027185.1. NCBI lineage: Eukaryota > Metazoa > Chordata > Mammalia > Rodentia > Gliridae > Glis > Glis glis. The sequence goes on along the minus strand of PVJS01003825.1, from coordinate 10,555 downwards.
TGCCTCCCACTCCTCCCTCCTTTCCCTCATACCCTCATGAATACAACGAGTCCCTCTTACCCCGAGGACAGGTGAAGAAGTCCCCATATTCCGGCAGGTAGGAAGCAGCAGTACCTCGGGAGACTGAGAACCAGCTACTGTGGCCCAGGCACACCAGGGTCCCCCGTGGAGCTGGGTCAAGAGGGGATAGATGTTGGTTAAAGGCTGTGGCAGGGCAGGGGAAGAGGGAAGAAAAGAGAAATGAAGTGACGGATGTTGGGAGGAGAGTGAGGCCTTCTTCCCCACGCCCTTTAAATTTACTGAGCCCCTTTGCATGCGGGGCTCTTAAACCCTGCCACTGCCACCACCTACGTACGATCACATAGATGCACGCAGGCACACACGCACGCACGCACGCACGCACGCACGCAGGCAAGCAGAAACATACAGAGTTTTGTAACTTTTTCAAGCATCTCTATCTGGCGTAACTAGGGCATCTTAGGACACCTTCGTAAATGTTCACTATCAACAAATGTCCACGTGCCTTTGTCATACACAACTCCAGTTCATGGGTTTCAACCATTTCCATACAGATCACTGTGGGTTCAGTCTTGACTCTCCCATGTTCTGTAACAGCACTGGTGACATCTGAGCGTAGGCACCATGCCAGAGCGTCCGCGGAGTGGATCCATCGCAACCGGTAGTGTGCAGGTAAAGGGTTAACAAGGATTCTGGGGGAGGGGAGATTGGGACACATGTCCCGGTTCGTTCCGTTTGCTGCTTTCAGGGTACCAAAGTGTTGTCCATACATACTGAGTTGGGAAGAGATGCATCTCCACTACTCAGGTGCAATAACTGTGAATACACTGGGAAACAGAAATGAGAGTGAGAGGTAGGGGAAAAATCACTGGGGACTGATGGATTTCAAGCATGTATCTATCACTCTTGTTTCCCCTGTACTCTATGTGTTCATTTGTTTACATAGTTTGGTCTTAATTGTGGCTCTATTGAACAGCCGTTGGCTTGCCAAAGCTGGAAAATGTTAACAGCCACCTCTTCCAGAAGCAGATGCGAGACTCCACCCATTTCCACTTCTTTTTTTTTTTTTTTTTTTTTTGCGGTACCGGGGATTGAACCCAGGGGCGTTCTACCTCCCTGTTACACCCCCGTCCCTATTTTTTTATACTTTATTTTGAAACCGGGTCTCACGACGTTGCGGAGAGCCTCACTAAGTAGAGAGAGACAGGGTGAGAGAGAGAGAGACAGAGCTGAGGCTGGCCGTGAACCCGGATCCTCCGGTCTCTGCCTCCCAAAGTACTGGGATTACAAGCATGCGCCACCTCGCCAGGCTGAGACCCATTTCCACTTCTGACCAGAAAGTCCCGCTAACACGGCACGGCCATAAAGGGCTGTGATTGCTGGTCTCTCACCCAGAGCAGCAGGCCTCATATGGGACAGTATCCTTTTTAAACCAACCACACCACCCGGGCACCCCCCCCCATCAGTGAAATTACTTGGGGTGAATATTGAGCAGAAGGAATGGTCAAGAGTGTGTATGGGGAATGTGCATTACCGGTCAGGGCCAAAGTGGGTAGAAGCGAGTGTTAGGGACACCAGAATTAGCCAAGTGCCCACAAGGGTGCATTCATCAGATTTCTTAAAGGCGAAGGGAATGGGGGCAGCTGGTGTTTCCTGTCTGTTGCACCCGTAACTCCATTAGAGAGACGGGCGCTCCTTATCCTCCTTCCTCCTGCTCACCTCAGTGCTCCATAAAGTATGTGAGCTTCTGCACTCTGCCTTTCTTTGCTGGCAAATGCGTCCTTAGGTCTACTTGCTCGCCAAGGGGAGAACAGTGTTATCCCAGGGAATGGACGTACCGACGATATGGCAAAGCATCGGACCAAGCGTCGACAAGAACGTGTAGAAAACACACCCCTTGCGGGAGCACTGCCTGCTCCCGCGCCATTTCGGCGAATAGATGCGGGAGCCACGGTGGAACGCCGAGAGGGAAGTGCAGGAACCATGTAAATGAGAGAAGTCACTGGATGTGCAAAGAAATACACGATGGAGATCACTCCATCGAGCTCTGTAGGCAAATCCCGCATTCCCTTCAAGGGCTGGAGAAGAGACCCCCGTTGCGTGGGCATGCCATGGTTTAACCATCTACTCTCGTACTGATGGGCCATTCGCTTGTTTCTATGCTTCCTATTACAGGGATGGCCGCCACGAGTAGGCTTGTGACATAATCTTTAGTAACTTTTTTAACACTATGTCTTTGGGATCGATCCTTAGATGTATTATTGCTCCAAAGCCTGTGCCAACACAAGTTATCTTGCTCACTACTGTCAGTCACCCTTCAGAAACCTCATACCACTTGCCTCTTCCCATCAAGAGGAGAGAGGAGAAATTTCCCCGGGGCCTCACCCCCAAGTAGAGCTGCCCGGATTTTGAATTTTGCTTGTCTCACGGGTAATAAATGCTGTATCCGTGAATATTTTCACTTGCACATCGCTTGACGGGAACAAGGTTTTGTGTATTTTTTTTCCACGTGCTTAGACTCCTTCCGGTTTTCGTTTTGCTAGGCAGTGTTAGTTTATATTTGGCCCCGTTTTTATGGGGACCTTTATTTTATTTCTTCTTCCTGTAGACAAAATTCTTCATCCCTTGGGGATAGATTAGGACAATCGTCTGTTTATCTCTGAAGCAAGTTTCCCAGTTTGTCATGCACCTTTTTACCCCGTGATTGGTAGTTTGATTCATTCCATGTTCATACTATCCAATAGCGTCGTCAATATGCTGCCGCCTTTATCCTGGATTTTCGGTCGTGACTAGAAGAGACGGCCCATTCTTCAGGTACAGAGGACTGACACTTGCAGCACTTAAGTGGTTTCAGACTTCACACTTGAGACTCCAATCCATTTGGAATTTAAACTCATCCAGGTTAAGAGCAAGGTTACCCACCTATGCAAATAGCACTTGCCGGAAAAGTTCCCCATGGGAGGGACATTTCCATGATGGTATTAGCATAAACACCCAGGGGCTCGACCCCACCCCACGACAGAATTAACCATTAACCATACATGGACCACAATACCTGTGTAAAGTGTAGAGATCACCTGAGGCCCGAGTTTGGAGCCCCGGATTACAGGGGCCAGCAGCACCTAAGAGCTGCAGTGCCACCGGCCGGCCGGAACCAGGGGGAAGCAAGAGAACAGGAGAGGTTGGAGAGGCCACTGAACTTCCAGCAGTTGGCGAGGCCCTTCCTCTGCACCAGGCCCGGGTGAGAAGACCGAGAGGGGCGGGTGTTTTGGGAAATGCCTAAATGCCCACGAAAAAAAAAACTGCAAGGCATATAAATCGACAGAGAAACATGGCCCGATCAGAGGAACGGAACAAACCCCCAGAAGCCGACCTTCAGGAAACAGCTGATCTATGGGCCGCCAGACAAAGAGCTGAAGAAAACAACTGCCACAGATACGTTCCATATGCTAGAAAGAGAACACATGTGAGTAGCTGAAACAACCAAACTTCAAAATCAGGAAGAAAAATATGAGAGAGAAAACAAGTGTGGAAGACTCATGCTTCCTGATTTTAAAACACATTACAAAGCCACGATAATCTAAAGAGTCTGGTACGGGCACACAGAGCAATGAACAGGCCAAGAACATCGGTCAGAGATTCCAGAGGTAGTCCCTCCTCTGTATGGTCATGGGATCTCTGAAAAGGGTGCCAAGCCCACTGGCTGGGGGAGGAGAGTGGCTTCAACAGAAGGCGTTGGGAGAAATCACACGCTCAGAAGGAATTTGGATCTTTCCTTTACATGAGATAGAAGAGCTTACGTAAATGGGCCCCAGGCCCCAGCATCAGCCCCGAAAAGCAAAAGCAGCCAAATGGCACTACAGAAAACGTAAAATCATTTGCTGCTTCAAAGGAGACCTCCACAGGGTAAAACCGCAAACCAGGGGACGGGAGAAAATGGGTTGGTGTCCAGAATGTACCAAGAACCCCCACAAATCAACAACAACAACAACATTCTAACCCGGTTACAGACTGGGGAAAGGACTTGCTTTTTCTCCAAAGATGACATAGAGAAACACAGGAAAAGTGCTCAGCCTTGCCAATCATCAGAGTGATGTACATCCGAACCCTCATGGCGAAATCACACCACACCCATTAGCGGTGACCACCCTCACAGTAACAGAAACCAGGTGTTAGTGAGGCGGTGGAGAAACGGAAAGTCTCGTGTACTGCTTGGTGAGGGTGGCAATTAGTACAGGCACCGTGGAACACAGTACGCAGGTTCCGCCAAGCATTAAAAGTGGAACGACCCTATGATGCTGCACTCCGCCTTCTGGGTACATGTCTCTCCCACTTGAAAGCAGGGTATCAGGAAGTTATCTGCAAGGATGCCGTTGGAAGCAGCGGTATTCAGGATACCCAGGAGTTGGAGGCGACCTCAGTGTCCGGGGACAGGTGAGCGGGTGAGCAAAATCGGCTGTACGCATACGATGGAATATTCTCCAGCCTTGAAGGTGGGGGCGGGGAGAGATCCTGATGCATGCCAGGACGTGGATGAACCTTGAGGATCTTAGGCTAAGTGACGTTAGCCAGTCAGAAAGAGACAAACACCGTGCGGTTCCACTTATATCAGGTATTTAAAGTACTGGGTTCACTGAGTTGGAGAGTTAGAAGGGTGCTACCTGGGGGCTAAGGAGAGGGAGAAAAGGCAGCTGCCGTTCAGTGGGTATAGAGCTTCAGATCTGCAAGCTGAGTAAGCTTTGAACATCTGTTTCACAAGCGTGCGAATAATACAATGACTCTTAGGAAGCTGGACACTTACCAAAAAAGTGGCTAAGATGGTATAATGCTTGTGTGACCTGTTTTTGGTTCTCTTAGCCACGAAAAGGCCAAGCCAGATGGCAGGCATGAGACTCCTGAGGCTCCTCTGGCGCGTCTGCCAGAGGGAGAAATGTAATGTGCATAAAAGGGAAGTCAGGAGTAACCACAACGACAGGAGGGACCTAGAAAAGTTCAAAGGAGGCCACGTGCAACTAATACCGGGTCTCGTTTAACTCGGTTCTCAGGTCCTTGCAGCCATGGAATGAAACCCAACCAACGACAGAAGAGTATTGAATTGGACACTTTCCCTGCAGCATTGGTGGATTTTGATTTGCAGACCATCCTCTCCCCTCCCCCCCCCACACACCCTGCCCCCGAGATACCTGGAAACCCGTATGCATACAAAGAGAGCCACGTGTCTCGAATTGCTATCCAGGTGGTGAAAAATCACCATGCTGAGATCCTGAAGAGCCACAAGCATGCAGGTGTCGGCCTGGTGTTAGCTAGTAGACGTTTCCCGAGTTGGGAAGAGAAAGCTGACTGTCAATTGTTCTGTCTTGCATCCTCTTGAGGATATGATGACACACGGAGAGTCCGGATCCTGCCAAAGGTGACGGTTCTGCACTCTACTGGGCCACAGTGAAGAGGAAACGCCATCACCTGTTTGAAGAGCACTGATGATCTGTCTATCTATCTATCTATCTGTCTATCTATCTATCTATATCTATCATCTCTCCCTATCTATATCTATCTATCATCTATCTATATCTATCTGTCTATCTATACTGGGGATTGAACACAATTGAATTCCAACTCCGAGCTACAACACCAGCACTTTTTTTTTCATTTTGAAACGGGGCCTCACTAAGTTGCCCAAGACTCTCGCTGAGTTGCTGAGGCTGCCCTCGAACCCGCGATCCTCCTGCCTCAGCCTCCCAAGTACCGAGATTACGGGCCTGTGCTACTGTGCCCGGCTTGTACATAAGATCTTGATCTCTGATGTCACATTAAAGTCACTGCAGAAAGCTACTGCCCCATATCTCCATGAAAATGCAAAAACAACAAAATGTTCAAATAATATTTACGAGGTATTTGTATTCATTCAGTTTAAGTGTTTAGAGACCGTTCTTAAGAGGAGGGGCTTGCAGCTAGTTGAATTTTTCGAAACACTCAAGTTGTTCACCTTAATTTTAAATTGGACTTGAAGTTCATCAACATCTCAACATGACCGGATATGAAAAAGAACAAATTTAAAAAACCATTAAAAATGGGTATCGAGATAAAACAGGCTTCTTTCAAACACGCATCCGTCATTACCAAAAAGATGCCTCCAGGTGAAAATAATTTTTTTTAAAAAAATGTTCATGCTGCTTAGATAGTGCAGGTGGTTCTACTTAACCTGGTCAGTGGGCAAAGAGCAAGCACTGGAGGCCTGCAGCTTCAGTCTTTTGTTCAGTTCTTAGTGGTGCAATTTCACCTTCAATTCTTTTGGAGTAACTCCACCGGATGACAGTGGAGACGTTCAAAGGAGGCCCAGTCACCTCGTGAGCACACAGATTCTCATCCGGTGGGCCTGCTGCTTTTGTCTCTTTGCCACCTCGCGGATTAGGGTTTGCGGGGCTTGGGCGTGTGGCTGAGGGTACTCGGGTGGCAGCAACACCCACGTCGAGGTGGCAGCTGACCTTGGGTGCCATGCCTTGATTTTCCTTATCCTCTGCATGGCCATCCACTCTGTGCTGTCTCTGGTGAGGAGGGCGCCTGCGGAGCCGTGGCCTGTGACGCCGAAACACATATGGTCTCACTGAGGTACCTTGGGCCCCTGCACCCTGGTTCGGAGCCCCCTCCACTTCTCCCTGCACAGGAGGGTTGAGTAGTAGTATGGGCGACGCCCACAGGGCCTCCACTGCAGTGATGTGGGGACCTAGGTCTGCGGCGGGGCCGGAGATGCTGGGCCTGCTCCCTGGTTGCTCTCCTCGCTGGCTGTTGTGGTCACTCTGCAGGAAATGGTGTGGAGGACCCCCCACGAGGTGGACAGCATCTACGATGGTCACCACTGCTGCATCTCGATTGCCTTGTGCTTAAACGCCACCAGGGTCCGTCACCTCTGCTGCCTCCGACCCCTTTCTCCCGCAGCAGCCTCACACGTCACGCTCTCTCCAGCTCCCACACTGCACGTGGACTTCCTGGGTTCAGTCTTCTTCATGTCAGTGCGGTGTGCAGCTCCATCTGTCTCGGTGCCGTTCCCGTTGAACCAATGTTCTTGCACTGAACAATTTGGCGGTTCCCCTTGGGACGATCTTTGTCCCCGCCTGCGGGATCCACACAAGGGAGGTTGCCTGCCCCGCCTCTCCTACCGGGCTGCCGGACCGTGCCGGCCATGGTGCTGGACTTGGTGTTGGCAGAGCTGAGGGAGGCGATGGCGGGTGGAGGCCAGGTCTGCAGCTCCAGCCCCGGGTTGTGAGGATGCCCATCTGAGCTGCAGCTCAGGCGCGGTGGCGCCACCACCTGTGTGTGATAGCGCGAGCCTGGTGGCAGTGGTGGGCTCCACAGGGCTCCCCTATAAAGAGATTTACCCAGAGAGATCACACACACACACACACACACACACACACACACACACACACACACATCGAACCTCTCTATGTCTTTGGACATAAAACCAAAGAACGACAGTATTGAGAGAAAATGAATTCGTGAAAATGACACAAGCTATTTGAATAACAGAGGTTTATTAGTACCTGACCTAGTTTATGTTAGAATTCAGTATGAAGCCGTAGCAAAACTGTTTCTGTAGCTACTACAATGGATTGAAATAGAAGGTTAGATGGTTCACCAAAGGACACCTTCTAAGTACAGATAAATTTTCTGTGTCGGTTCATAACAAGTTTACAGGGAACCGAGAATTCCAATATTAAACATTTCCAGAGGATAGAGTCCAGGTAATACCTAGTTGCAAATGCATTACTTTAGAAGAGAGGCAGTTAGGCATCATCCTGGGGCTTAAAATGTAAGAGATGGTGGAGAAACTTAAAAGTGTCAGTAAATAGAATGAACAAAGAGTGAGTGGTTATCTCTGAAATGAAATAAAGTTGAAATTTTTAACATAGAAAAAAGTTATGAACGTGGGATCTGGAATCCCACAGCATTGTTAATAAAATCAAAAGAGAGTTGACCACTAGATTAGACGCTACAGAGGAGGCAGCTCTTTGTGTCTGTATTGGTCCGGGATGTCCAGAGGAACAGAGCCCACAGATCCCATACGTGATCCATTAGAAGGTGTTGGGCCTTGTGATGATGGAGGCAGAGATTCCCACAATCTGCCCTCTGCGAGCTGCAGGCCCAGGACGCCTGGTGGTTAGATCAGAGTCCCGAGAGCTGGAGCCTCACTAGTGTGCAGATTCCACCCAGAGTCTGAAGGTCTGAGGGTCAGGAACAGCGAGGCAGAAGACAAATGTCACAGCTCACACCCTCGGGTGGGCCAAAAGCCACCTTCCTAGGCCTTGCCCTCCCCCCCGCTTTTTTTCTTCGTCTTCTTCTTCTTCAGGGCCTCAAGGGACTGGATGGCGCCCATCCCCCACCCGGCGGGGCCATCCACTTGACTCCCACTACAGACTCGAATGCCAATCTCTTCCGGAATCACCTTCACGGACACTAGATATGATGTCTAAACCAGATGCCCAAGCAGCCCGTGACCCGGTCAAGTTGACCTGTAAAGTGGATGATCACCGTTCTGGACGCCATAGGGGTAATTAACACGAGGGCAAACATGACATCTGGAATAAAGCATAGACAAAAAAGGAGAGGAAAAGAAAGAAGTGAGGGCATTTTAGTCACGCGTAAAATCCAAACGCTAGTCGCCTGTGCCTCATAAGGAGCGGAGAAAGAGGGGTGGCATTTGAAGTGGGACAATCACGGAGGAGACTTTTCCCCAACTGACCAAAAGACATCTAGCTGCGGATTGAAGAGTACTCATGTGAACCCCAGAAAGACAAGAAATCTTGCCTAGGCATATTATAGCTGCACCACAGGAAGTCAGAGACCAAGAGAAATCTCAAGCAGCCAAGAAAGAGAGCACCTCGCCTTCAAAGAAGCAACAATGAGACCCATGGGAACCTCTCACGGGAACCTGTGGGGACCAAGGAAAGTGAAAAACATGCCTGACACGGTTGGTATACATCTGTATCTACGGATCTGAAAGCATTCTCTAAAGTCAAACGTGAGATAAATTACTCTCACCTTGGTGCCTCGAAGATCAATATCCATAGTGTGAAAGCGCACCCCAGGGAATGCGAGAAGATGTTCATAAATCTTCCACCGGACACGGGGTGGCTCTCGGAATATATAAGGACCGCTCACAGCTCAGAACCACAAAGTAAACACAACCCTTCAACCATGGGGCTGAATTGACTGGTTTTCCAAATGAAGTTATTATACAGGTGTTTGATAAGCACATGGAAAGATGCCTAGCCTTACCAGCCATTCGGAAAATGTCCACCCAAACCCCAGGATAATACCGCACGTGCCTTAGAATGACAATCGTCAAAAACCCCAAACACAAACCAAACAAACAAAAAAAAAAGGAACCGATGACAGCCAATGTTGGTGAGAATGCAGAGAAGGCGGAAGCTTTGTCGGTGGGAAGCTAACACGGTACGGAACTGTGCTGTGAAGAACACAGTAAAGGCAGTCCCTGAAAAATTTCGGCTCGCGACAATTTCAGCCAATTCCATGTGGTACAGCGACGCCGCTTCCGGGCGCGTACCCTCCAGGAACTGAAGCAGGGAATCAGGCAGAATTTTGTACAGCCATGTTCAAGGCCGCGTTATTTACAACAGCCCCAAAGTGAAACAACTCAAATGTCCGTTGACGGATGCGCACACATAAAAAAAAAAAAAAAAAGATTTGATCAATACGTGCCACGGGATCTGAATTCAGCCTCCAAAAGGACAAAAATCCTGGCATAGGCTGCAATATTGATGGACCTATGGAAGACAGACACCGTGGTGTGTGCCATGGGCCAGGGACAAAGGGACAAACACTGTTAGCCGGGCGTGGTGGCGCACGCTTGTGATCCCAGTACTTGGGAGGCCGAGACGGGAGGAGCGCAGGTTCGCGGCCAGCCTCAGCTACTTAGTGAGGCCCTCCGCAACTGAGTGAGACCCTGTTTCAAAAAAAAAGAATAAAAAAATAGGGCTGGTGGTGGAGCCCAGGGGCAGAATGCCCCTGGGTTCCATCCGCAGTGCTGCACGCACACGCAAAAACAAAACAAAACAAAACAAAAACTGCCGTGGAATCCCCTTTTATGAATTCCTTAGAGTGGCCAAATTCATAGAGACGGAATGTGGAGTGGCAGGTGTCACGGGATCGGGCAGTGGGCATGGGTAATCATGGCTTAGTGGTCAGAGTGGTTCCATTTTGGGCGGCTACAAATATCCCAGGGATGCAGAGATGGAGGGTGCTGGTGGTTGCACAATGATGCAGGCGCGCTAATGCCACTCGGGTGTATGCTTAAAATGGCTACAATGGTGAAATGTATGTAGTTCACGCTTTACCACATCAGAAGCATATTTTCAGACTCAGACAAGTGGAGGCAGCGCATCAGGAGCACAAGCCCAGTACTGAATACTGGGAAGGGAGTTCTGTCAGAATGGCAATAATTCCACACAGAACCCTGGAGACCGAGGAAGGAATGGAGAGCGTCTATCACATTTGCTCCAGTTACAAATCATTTTCTCTT